>JABFPN010004795.1:0-14360 GCA_022817305.1 Leptoteleia sp. ZL-2020 | reverse complement strand
TCAAAATATTATTTTAATAAAAAAAATTAAATTATTAATATTATTAAATAATGATCTTGTACATATTATTTGATTTATGTTAAAAAAGAAAAAATCTCCTTATACATGATTCCAGTACTGTGCCAACAGTCGTCGGTCTAATTATAACCAGCCGTCATATGTAATAATGGCCGAGTACAGTTTTGTTCACTAATATGTACTGTCACAGTACATTATATCAACGGTTATTCGCCAGTACTGTGCCAGATCTTAGCCGATTGTCACCACTGGGATATTACCGACTTTTCTACATGGGTGGTTGCTTTTCTGAGAAAATGTGTAAATTTTCTTTATACCGTATACTATGTATGATTTTGATGCACACTTGTGTGCCATTAAGTTACGTTATACGTAAAGCTACATTTTTTCTTTCCTTTGGAAAAAACTAGCTGTACTTTTTCATCGTTTTTATACAGTGGATATTTTGTTTCACCTTTTACATTTACAAGAAGCGTCCTCAGTGACGTCATATAGTTTCACGACTTTATAAATGTGTAAACCGCATTGTTATTGAGCAAACATCTTTTCCATTGAATCTGTTCTGCGTCATCCAACGTTACTTGATATTTTCCTTTAGAATCGTTCTTTGATCCCAGATTAAAGTTCCTGTATCGCGCTGCATGTCCGTGTGATAAATCACAGTGTACAGTTTACGGATATCTCAAAGTATTCGTTGTTACACATGAAAGCGTTGAAACAAACATGCATGTAAAGATTACAAATCACTATAGATTTTCGTTAGAAGCATTACGCTGAAAAACGTTGATACTTTTGCTACGACAGTATAATATTCTGCCAGATGCAATACAAATACTTGGTTAAACATTCATTCTTTTCAATTTTGCATTACTTTATTATTGACAGCAATAGATAAAGTTGCAAGAAAATTCTAATGAAAAAAAAAAGAAAAAAGAAAAGAAATCAACTCGACAAGAAGGAAAATCAAAAGGAATTATGTAAATTGGTCGCGAGGTAGTTCTTCTACAGGTTGACCCATAATTTTTTCCCCGTCGTATTTGGTGCAACAAACGTCGAGTAATTTTGTAAAGATTTAGCCGAAATACAGTAAAATGCTAGTTGAGTGGCACCGTATTCATAGATTCCATTGACATATTGATTTCTCATGAATAGTGGCGTAATGTGTTTCAAGCGCACACATATACATACATACATACATACATACATACATACATACATACATACATACATACATATACATATATATGTATATATAGATAGATAGATATACAATATACGTACGGACTAAAGTATTTGGAGCGCCCGACCAAGCGTACACAGCCTCTCAACATCCTTCCGCGATAAATGTGCAATCCAGCATGTTTACCCATAATTTACAGATTCTTTAATATGTTTTGGTATTTACTCGATAATGTATTTCTATTTCAGGCGGACCTCAATTGCAGGAATACAGCGGAAAGTGTGGGCATGATCTACACACGAACTAACTTTGTAACATTGAAATACGTCACGGACGGTTGGGGAACGGATACAAATGGTTTTCGCCTTGTCATTACGGCAGTTAAAGATCCCAGTGAGTACAATTTTACCTGGCCCTCTCAATTGTCAAACCTTCATTTCTCTCTAAAACAAACGAAATGTTTCTTCAATTTCTAAAATCATTCCATTAATTATTTATTGACTATTCATTTCATGTGTGACAATTCATAATACATATTAAATGTAAATGACAAGAAACTGTGCTGTGTGGTGCTGTTTCTCCACCTTGTGATACGGTGAAACAAGCAACTAATGCAAGATGAGCATTAAAGGGAAATAAATGGCCAATAATATTCTTCGAATGTATCTTTTTACAGAACACACTTGCAAAGATTTCCGATGCAATTTAAAAGAATTCTGCATCAATACTGGTCTGGTGTGCGATGGTGTTAATCATTGCGGCGATTCCTCGGACGAAGCTCCATCCACCCTGTGTGCTAGTAAGTTTGTCCCATTATTCAACTAGTATACATTACAAGGTACAAGTATCAGCTCAATAGATATAATAGAAATTAATGTTCTGGTTCAATTGTCAGTTTCGTTGTCCACTAAAGTATACTCTTAATAAGAGTAAGATCCCATTAAATATTTCCAAAAGCCGATTTCTCTGATTTTATTTAATTTTATTTAACTGTATTTAAAAAGCTACACGCGTATCAATGATACGGCCGAAATAGTTGTTGTGCCTGGGCAGTACTTTCGCCGAATTCTACTCTATGCTTTTCTATACTTTTCTAGCTCGTTAATGAGATCGACTTGCCCCTGCTAACGTTACATCGACCTGTTTGCAGATACAGAGACGACCACCATTCTGGGTATGGAGACTGCGTGGTTTGCCATGTCTTTGATTTTTGTCGCATTAATTATAATGGGCATGATAACGGGAGGAATCCTCTGCCTTTGCAGGCAACGTGCCGCAACGCCGAGGCACATGCACAACGCGCACACCATTCAAGGACACCCTCCCGTCAGTTTTCCCTGTGAGTCACGACTAATAAAACTTTTTACCATTTTACTACACTCTTTTCATCTTGTTCGCTTGAGTCATTCATCGAAATTCATTTGCCATTAATACTCTAACAATATCAATCAATCCATTTCATACCAATGCTTTCACTTTTTAACTCTTACTGGGCTCTCACTGGTTTGCACCCTAGTGTCCAAAGTTATTCTTATTACAATTAGAATGACAACGTTAATCATTTGCCAATTTTTCTTTCAAAACATCTCAAGAGCTTGAAAACTTGTTAAAATAGCGCGAGCAACTAAAGAAGAAATTTTGCAAGGAGAAAAACATAGCGTTTGGAATGATTAAAAGAGAAATCTCTTGATGAAATGATCGTATTGAATCCGTCTTTGCCTTTATGAAAGTTTGTGATCCTTTGATCAGATGAGATGTTTCGGCAAGAGAGGCATATTTATAAGAATTTTATAAATTTGATTAATAGAAATGCAACATTGACGCAAAATCATTTCGAACATTTCGATTAATTATGCTTGGTCTAAACCTTTCTTCCATCTTGATAAATTAAGTCAAGAAAGTGCGTATCCGATATATTATTAATACTCGATAGTAATGATAGAAAAAGAGTTAACGTTAGTGTTATAGTTGTTTACACAAGTATTATAAGCATGCTTTAAATGAATTCGTGATACAATTAGTAATTTCAAAAATCTTTTACCAAGTATTGAGTGCAATATAATATTTATGAATGACGCATCAAAATTTAACGAATTATATAATAAAAATTTACATATAAGAATGCAATAAAATCAAGTTAATTTATTACTTGAATAGAAGCAAAGACAAATGTACTATTTTAATCATCGCCACAAAGTTCAAGTTATTTTAGTGAAATTATTTCTTATTATTAAGTGAAAAAATTTCCGGGTGTACGCCTGAAAAAATGTTGTATTCATTAATCATAGATCATAAATCGTACGATAATTTTCCCCCTCCTCCCGACCGTTATAGCTAATTATCACCAATAGCGTTTATCTATGAAAAATTTAACAATCCTTATCGGTAATACATTAGTGCCGTTTGAAATTCGAATTTTTAAATACTACTTCCGCGAAGGATAAAAGATTTGCGTCTGACAATTATCTGGGTCATTCGATCGTAGAATATTCAATGAACCGAATTCCTTTTGCAACTTGGCATGACTTGTAAACTGCTTTCTAAAGTTTTGAACGTTTTTAAAATGCACACACGTTTCTGTATCACTTGACGTGTAAATAAAACGAAAAGTATACCAAGTTTCACTACTCTATTTTTGCACGAAAGCACATTACTTTCTCCAATCCGCGTGCACGGCTCGCATAATATTCCCATCGAAAAGTGATTTTTACGCGCAAGCAGGCATTGCTATAATATAGTTTCGTTTTTAATCTGGTTACTTGACATAATCCCGCAGATTGTATTAGGTTTATCGTGCGCGAGATAAACTTTATCTTTGAATAGCAGTCACCATTGCGATTGCAAGCTATTCTGAGTACATTGCTCAATACAAATATCCTCGAAATCTTCCCAAGAACAATAATTAATTCCTTAAATGTCATTCTACTCATTCGACAAACATGTCATAAATATCTTTGAAACTTGAACACATGGATGTTGTCAAGAAAGTTTCCACTTAAAAACTAAATACTGAGTAAGGAAATGTTGAATTTGAAATTATTATCCGTCTTGGAATATTTCACAAGGTCCTAACGGGAAAATTTATTACGCATCTTTGAATATTTGTACATCTTTTATAAACATTTAGATTCTGTATCCTTTCAAACGATACCTTCCTCCTGAACGTAATTTGCGTCAATTTCGCGTTCAGTGCTAAAAGAGTAGCAAAAAAGAGGGGGGAAAAAAGGAAAAAAAGAGAAGAAAAGAAAAAAAGGCATATACATAATATGATTGTACCACCACTCGTCCCTTCTCCGTGAGTAATGAAACGCATTCGTAATCAGTCGGCTGTTGCGTATCGGCCAACGTCGACGAGTGGCATCAGTCGAAGGTGCGACGTTGATTCCACGTGAAAACAAATTGTGCACCGACGAGTCCGTCCATCTGTTGGTGATAGTGCGGTGATAGACGAGCGAACGAACGAACGAACGAACGAACGAACGAACGAACGAACGAACGAACGAACGAACGAACGAACGAACGAACGAACGAACGAACGAACGACCGAACGAACGAACGAACGAACGAACGAACGAACGAACGAACGAACGAACGAACGAACGAACGAACGAACGAACGAGCGAGCGAACGAGCGAACGAGCGAACGTACGAACGGAATGAACGCCTGCCGAGAGTAATAGCGATAGTTGTAAGCACTATCAAACTGAATAACCGACATGGTATTTTCGTGCAGGTTGGCGTAGAGCGCGTGGGCGGCACAGCTTCTTTGTCATACGTTTGTTGCTCGTCCGTTGTCGCGGCATGAAACGAACGAGATATTTATTTGTATTGGTGGCCTCTACGCTGACGGTAAGCCTTGGTCTTCTGCGAGTGGTTCTGTCGAAAAGTCTCGCGGCCGACAATCTGATTGACGATGATGGCGCAGAAGACAGAGACTTCTTCCTGGGACCGTGCTTGGTGCACACGACCAACACTTGCCCGGACGAAGAAATTACCTTTTTCTTGTATACGCGACAAAATCGACAAGAAGGTCAACAGATAATGGTCAGCGACACCAGTTCCAACTTGAATAGGACCAATTTCCGTAGTTCTAGACAGACAAAGATTATCGTCCACGGCTACAATTCCGACATGCAGTTGGATTCGCTGGTGGATATACGAAGCGAGTACCTGAAGAAGAAGAGCTGCAACGTGATCGCGGTGGACTGGCACCGGCTGGCCGCTGGCCCGTGCTATCCCATCGCGGTGCAAAACGTGCCCCACGTTGGCCGGTGCCTCGCGCAACTGGTCGACAGGCTGCGGGACGCGGCTGCCCAAGACATCCACATCATTGGCTTCAGCCTGGGAGCCCACGTGCCTGCCTACAGCGCCAATTTCCTTCGGCCCTACAAGGTCTCCAGGATCACTGGCCTGGACCCCGCGATGCCCCTCTTCGTAACCGTCTCCAACGAGCATAAGCTCAACTCCGGCGATGCTCACTTTGTCGACGTCTTTCACACCAACGCGTTCGTTCAAGGAAAAGTCGAGGCCAGTGGACACGTGGACTTTTATATGAACGGTGGCATCAATCAGCCCGGCTGCTGGAGGCAGAGGAACCCTTTCGGTTGCAGTCACCATCGCGCCGCCGAATATTTCGCCGAATCCATCAATTCTCAAGTTGGATTCTGGGGCTGGTCCTGTCCCAACTTTATCGCTTACTTGATTGGACTCTGTCCACCTAGATTTCCCGCTGTGCTCGCTGGCGATGACGTCAATCGGCTCGATAGAGGTTTCTATTTAGTCAAGACCAAAAGTCAGAGCCCTTACGCCGAGGGCTTGTTCACTGTCGATCCTAGGGACTCATTTAGATGGATGTAGGATAGTCGCTTAGATGTATCGGTCATGAATAATAATAACGACGAGAACTTTGTCGCGGCATTTATTTTGAAACATTATCCAAGCACAAGCCGTATGTGATATTTCGTCTAATGGAAACTTTTCTTCTTCTTCTTCTTCTTCTTGTTTCTTTTATTTATTTCTACTTATGTTATTGTACGTTATGTTTTTGCTGACGGAATTAAAACACGATTCCATGTAAATATGCCGTGTAATTTCAAGTACCTTGTTGAAGTAGTTGTGTCGTGGATTGTAAATGTTATTGGAAAATTGTAATCGTGAAATTTACGACGTAGATCAGGGAAAATTCAGGTACAGATAATTTAATTAATTAATCACTTTCTGTTTATTATAAATATTAATAACCCTGCAATTCTTATAATTTAGTGTACACTATATTACTCTCGTTTTTAGTTCTCTCTCTCTCTCTCTCTCTCCCTCTCTCCCTCTCTCCCTCTCTCCCTCTCTCTAAAAGAATAGTTTAAAACAATCAGTATTGTTGGAATAATTAACTATAAAAGTGTACATAAGACGAAAAAGTATATAATTTTATAAAAAAAAATATGTCTCATTGCAATACCATTTTATATATTCAAATGACTAATTGTAGATATACAATGTATATTTTGTATTATATTGCAATGTAATTTATTTTGTTATAATAAAGCTGAAAAATATAATAACAGAATTACGAATTCATGTGTCGCTATTTTCGTATAAAAATTTCTGATGATAACCCCATATATATATATTATATAATTGTTGAATATTAAGAATTAAACAGCTTCTAATGCAGAAACTTTTGTAATGTGATAATAGTACTATTTCTTGTTTTGTTTTGTATTGTTTTTTTTTTGTCGTGGCGTTTTGTCGGTTGTTATTTATTTGAATTGAGGAATGAAATGAGGATAGAAGAAAATGAGATGTTTTGGATTGGCACGGGTGATAAATTGAAGCGTGAACGTGGCATTTCGGGACTGACGGTTGTCACGGTGTTCCAGTGCAACAGATGTACGGATCGAACGGAGCATCGGTTGGCATGCCAATGGGAATGACAAACCTGAAGAACGCGGGAATCATCGGACCCTTGGGACAGGTCGGGGGCGGGATAACAGGGGCTACAACCCTTCCGCGGCCGGGAAACTGGCTGCACCCTGCGGGCCTCAGGCACGGGCACAGCGCGGCCCGGGTCCGCCTCTACTGCCAGGCAAAGTGAGGAGTCACGGCTCAGACAGGTAACATTGACAATTTATTCAATTCATTCCAATTAACGCCTATGCCTCCCTTACCAATATCATCCCAATCAGATCATGCTATATGATATATATATTATTCTAATGGCAGTTTTGAGACCAAATCGCCATTTTATTGACTTGTTTACTGGTAGTTTTGAGGACATTTGGTAGTTTTGAGGACTGTCCCCAAAGTCACATTGTGAAACAATGGCAGTTTTGAGGACACTTCCTAAAATTACGTTCCTGGGGCCCGGCAAAGTTAGTTTCGTTATTTTTTTAAAAAATTTGTAAAAGTGAGTTTAGTTAGTTTTTAAAAATTTATAACATAGTTTAAACACTCAATTTTAAATTTCCCTCCATAATTTGAAAATTTACCTCGAAAATTTGAAAATCCAACACGTACCTAGTCTCCCAAATAGGGCGTGTCTCCAAAACCGCCATTTGGCAAATTTATATATATATATATATATGCACAGGCGCATTTACACATCTGATTGCACTCTTTTATTTAATACATTAATTTTCAGTTTATTTATTGCAAAGTGTATTCTAAAGAGGTTCAGTGCGTTATTGAAGATATTACTAATCATTCTCTATGTTTAGCGACATCTCCTCGAGCCAGAAAGACGAATGGTTTGTGTAGGTACGTAAACCAGTTGTATTAAATTTTACATACTTTTAACCAAACTAAAATTAACGTGCCGTACTCTACGGGCATGCTGCCTTTAAATATCTTTTCACAATCCCAATAACTTGTTCAATTTATTTATATTTTTTGCTTAAAAATCCGTTCGTACGAATAATTCATCTTCTCTTGACATTTATATTTGGCGTGGATGCGCGCGCAATTTTATCTAACAACTGCACAATTTACGATTACGTGTATATATTTTATCTTGTTATTTATTATTGATTATAATTTTACTAACGAGAAATTATGTTTTATTAATGCAAAATTTTCGGCTATTTATTGGACGAGCAAGTATGTTTCATTCGTGCTTGAAATATTTTATTTGCATTAATCAGAAATAGATACTTTACGGCAGTCCGTTTTAATCGGAAAGCTTGATAAAGCCATAAACTGACAACCGACGAAGCGGAATAAATGTTTGATCGATTTCATCGCACGATTTGCTTAAAAAATTGTAATAGTAAATAAATATTCATCTGGAAGAAAGTCAATTAATTTACATGGCTATTTCATGCTGTATCGTGACATTCTGTTATTAGTTTCCCCTATTAAATTAACATAAAACATTTGTTAGGTATTTTTGACGGACGCATGTACCCTCGAATCTACAAGTAACGTTAGAGTGAGCGGAAATTGGTTTTGCTCGGTAAATTGGAGCGCTCGAAAATAAAGTAACACGTTAAAATGTAATATTGCTATTTCAACTGTTTGTTTCTGCACAAGACTCGAGACACAAAAAAAATTGGCAATTAAAATGAAATTGTATTAAATGAAAGTGACATTTGGTCGAGTGACATTTGTATGGATTGCCGTTAGCAGCGTTTGAGCGTTTGTTAGCAAGCTAAATAGACGGGTATTATTGGCGAGTTGGAGACACAGTTGACTGGCGCGTTCACCGGCGTGTCTGTCGTTAGATGCAGGTGAGATTGCAACTTCCGGCGGCGGCGTCGACTAATTAGTGTGCCGTTGGTTGGTTAAAGTTTCGAGCGTACATGGCGAATGTCACATCTGTACACTCGGCGCGGCTTTATTGCCTTTATTGCATTTATTGCATTTATTGCATTTTTCCTTTCGGTGTGTTGTCTGTTTTATTGGCAGTATGTAAGTAGTGTTGTTGTTTATGCTTGCAGAGGCAGACCTGGATCAAAGTCCGCAGGGTGTGACGGAGCGGTGGTGCCCACACCGTCCTTTCAACGGGGCGACGATTTCCGTCGGTCATCGCCACCGAGAAATCGTCGTCGTACGCATGAAAACTGTCGAAAACTTGAACGTGTACCGGTGATAAGCCATCACCCCATTAACCATGGTCTCGCAGCTCCCCTCCCACAACTTAATCCAATAAAGAGAAATCTATAACTCGAAGCACGCACAAAGAACGCACGTGCCGTCCACCTGCGCTTACCGACCTACTACACGTCGACCTTTCTTTCATAATAATGGGACATTTTTACTCGCTGCTCGACAATTTCAATCCGAGTTCCTTTATCACCGCGCAATCTTCTCGTACTCATTTGTATGCATATACACGTCTGTACACAAGCACATTTTATACATCGTGTTTATAAACAAACGAGCCGACTCGACAACAAAAACAAACGAAACTAACGAGGAAATCGTTCCTTCTGTTTCCCACTGACTGTTACACGGAAGAATAATTCTGATCATAGCAATAGATGTTGACACGGAGACGGACGGACGAACGGACGGACTGACGGACAGACAGACAGAGACAGAGAGGGAGAGAGGAAAGAACCAGAAGAGGAAAGAAAATTCGGAATGGCATTTTCAACCGAGTAGTGGAAATTTTGGATACGGTTGAACATTGTGATGGCGAAAACTGGTTATACGTGTTTATACAAATATTTACCTGTTATTAAAGGAAAATAAAGTTGGAAAAAGCCCGGCATATAAGTTTGTACATACATTTTTGTGTACTTTGCCATTATAAGTCTGATCTACAAATTCAATGGAGGAAAAGGATATTGTAAACTAAGAGACTGTTTCGATTCTCTTGGGTAATACCATAACTTTTGATTTTTATATATATTATATATTAGGATCAATGATACCCGACGATTTTAGAAGTTTACAAATTCGTCGTTTAGCTAAACACCAGATAACTAATGTTTTGATGTGCATTTTTGGAAGAATAGAACAAATAACAGTATTGATGACTTGTACGTGGAAAAACATTTATTGTAGCAACGAATTTTCAGTTGCAACGGCGACATTACTTTATTGATGTACGGTTAATGGGAAATTTTGAAATACAGCGAGAAAAATGGTGCATTTCTTGTAGCGAATTCTATGCGTTGATGCATCAAACAGTGCTCTGTAACATGATGCTTGGTAATGTTTGCAGCATGGAGCATAGAGTCCGTCCGAGAATACCACAAAGTGTAGCACTTTTTGCTCTCTTTATTTTTCTCAAAGTAGCGACGCAAATTTTTCCACCACTTTCTTTCTTTTTTATCGTATACGTGCGACAACTTTTGTTCGTAAAGCGGAAGTTTTGACTTGAGTAGTTGTCAATTTTACTAAAAATAATCGTGACTCAAAAAGTGTCCTATTTTTAGCATTTCAACAGTCTCAAGATGATTTATCAATGACAATAAATAAATTCACGTCTTGAATTTCGAATTTCTGTTATAAAAAATGCTTACGACATTCGTTCACTTGATTACAAAACATTGATTGCCATTGTAATCAGTCGGAATAGTAATTATTTTCACACTGGAACTACCAAGGCACCTGATTTTCTTCTACTCAAACCTCACTTTCTTACGTCAATATCCCTCCATCGGCAATTGTCTGAAACAAAACTGATTGAATCGTATGCAGCAGCGGCAGCAGCAACGGACCATTTAATTGTCGTAAAATTGCAATTTAATTACGAGACAATTAAAGTATACATTCATTGTATAAACACTGGAAGACGTGAGTTGTGTACAATGCTTGGTATTTCTGGTGTTGATTAGTATTTGTACGAAAATGTCCTTGCGATGTGTTTACCGATAATTTGACGAAATGAACATTTCATATTTATACGTATTAACTTATACTCCGGATAAAAGAAGATACGAATTGTATGCGGATTAGTAATTAGAATTGTAACCCTTAGACAAAATTCACATTTATAGACAAATTTTTTAATTTACAGAAAACTTGCGTTGATTATGAGAAAGAGTCTACCCGTTTTCGTTACCGCAGTTGTACTTTTTTTATTTTTGGTGTAAATAACTGAATATATAAATAACCGAGTAACAATAATTAAAAGCAAAAGTATAAAATTGCAGGCTAAGCACATTCTACGTATACAGCCGATCGCGTATCAAATGGTATTTGAAATACCTGAAAGCAGCAGAGCATAATTTATATCATTTATGTATTTACCATTGGATGCAATTTTACTAGACTTTTAATCGTTTCATTACCTCTATAACAGTAGCAAATAATATGGAAAAACGAATAATAAAGTGATGCAAACTCATTCGAATCCGTGACTGTATGTTTTTGGTGTGTTATCACAAAAGTACCTCTCCACTGTCCAATGTCGGGTGTGCGTAAATGATTGCTGGTAATGCTAATTTTTCCCGGCCAAAAAACAGAACAAATTGAAACATTTCTTAAAAGAAAACTTGAAACACACACAGAAACAAGGGAATGCTTAAAAAGCCTGTATAACTGTGACAAAAAATTGTTCGTTGTAAGCTCTCCTTTTTCTTTTTCTCTTTCTTTTTTTATTGTGTGTGGTGCGTGCGTATGAATATAACACTTTTCCTCTTTGATAAGTTTAGCATACTTTTAGTATTTATAATACAAATTCGGAGAAAAAGCGTTACCAGAAATTTTATCTGAATAATATCCGAGCATTGTCAAGTATTAATTTGGCCGATTTTCCACTATACACGAAGAGTAAAGTATTTTGACTTGACACGTCGAAATTACTTTGTCACAACACTGCGATGAAAGTTGTATTAGTTTTACACATGTTGATTGATAAAAATGGTGTATTTCATCGCATGTGTTGTGATAAATTTTCTTCGAAACACGGCGCAAAGGTGAGAGACAATTGACTCGTCTACAAGTGCAATTGCACTCGTCGTCAATCGTCTACTTTGCGTCCCTCGCTGCGCCTAGTACACTATTGCAATCAAACGATGACGCATTAATTTTTCTTTCAAGCAACTCGTAAGATAAAAGTATTGTTCATTATATAAATGCTGTTATTTTCAAAGGAGACTAAATAAAGTAATAGTGGTAAGATAAATTTTTATCTAGAAAACATATGATCTGTGGAACAAAATATCTTTCTTTATGGAATAGTACTTTTTAAATGGATTCATTTTAAATAGAAAAATTGCAAAGTATCTTGATATTGGAAATATATCGCGAGTAAGGTTGTATTGCAATTTTTAAAAGAAACGACCACTTTCTAGGGCAAATTGTCCTTGGAATTTTCAGTGAATTCGCAAGAGAGAATTTCTTTGGAATAAAGCGAAACATTTGAAATTGAGAATGTAATTGATCTAACTTTGTAATAAGGGTCAAAATTTAAATATATATTATTTCTACAATAAGCATTAAGATTTCCTACATATTTTTAAATAAATAGTCGATTAAAAGAATTAAATTCTTGAAATAATTATGTCAAGTTATAGTCTTGATTTAATTGTTAGGTCGCGCGAAACTTCTCGAATCCGTTTGGTACGAAGGTAGTAGAATACGAATTCTCGAGGTTTGCCACGCACCTCGAACGCACCCGAAAAGAACAAACGCGGAAACAATGAAACGTGTAAACATGTTTCTCCGCATTATGGGAGAAGAAACGCGACATCATACGATAACGTTGTGAGACGTTGACAAGACGTGGCAAGGTGAAAGAGCCAAATTGCTGGTGGTTTAGGGCTCCCGAGCGTTTCTCATTCATTTACCATATCTACGGATTATTTATGAGCTTTACGAATAAACGAGATTCGATTTTGCGACGTTAAGCTTATAAGCCGATTCAGCTTTTCACATCTGAGCCTTTATTTTATGAATAATCATAAGATTCACTTTTTAACCTTAATAAATAAGGCCAACTTAATTTTATCAATTCCTCCCCAATATTTTTAATAACTTAAGACTCTTCTTTTCTATTCAACATTTTTTCCAGAGAACCTAGATCAGTTTATGAAATAGATTCAACATCAGCTCCATATTGTATCGCGATTGATTATTTTTGCCAGGAAAATTGCTTAATTTTGACAAAGATGAACACAGCGGGAATTATATTCAAATATATCTGCAATGATTTATATGACGCAACAAATTTTGTTAATCATTTTTTCCCCAGAAATGTATGGTTACATTCAAATAAGTGAGAATTAAAATTTTTTCTTTATACAGTACAAATGTAGCGATTCAAGATTATTCTTCTGTCATCAATTTCTTCGAGTTTGTAGTAATATTGATTTAAGGTTTTTTTTTTTCGCTGCATAAATTATAAATAAATTTTATTTAAAAATGTAATTAAACCTGTGTATGCAACAAGTAACTGCGAATCTAGGAAACATGGATTGTGTACAGTTTGTCCCGAGTTGTTGCACTCTTCTATTTAATAATTCTAGAGAATATAACAGTAGTCCAGCCACTCCAGATTGATTCCTAGATTTGTAGATTATTCATCACGAAGAAAGACTTAAAAGTAATGTTTTCATAAACATTTGTATACAAGCGCTTTTGGTGAGAATTTTCTGCGATTTATGAGATCGTCGAAATTGTAACGATGTATCAATTGTTTGGCGCGAGTGTATTTGGAAATAAATGTATTTAACCAGCCATTCAGCTTCGCACCGTTACTGATAGATTACGAGGACGTAAAAATAGATATAAAAACAAAGTTAGAATGTATGCGTATTACGCGCATCCTTCTTTCAACCGAAAAAAAGTCTCGGTCATCAAGACATGAATAATCATTTGTTTGAGACATATCTGATATATCCCAAGTAGAAATTCAGCATGGAACTAGATGTGGCCCTGATTCGTTTTCCACGTTTCCAAATCGGGCACCGATTTGGTTTCCAAATAGGGCGCCGTACCAGTTCGTAACGCTTGGTATGTATGAGGGCCCAATGAGGATCCAAATTGGAAGCAAATCGGGGCCCAAGAGGGACCTTATTTGTTATCCAGACAGAGAGGAAAGATTAATAAAAATTACTGACATTGTTGGTAAACTGAGAATTTTTTTTATATTTTCATAATTGGAATTCACAGAACGTGTCTATTTTTATTCGCCTAATAAATTTTGCTTAGAAAAATTCGCCGTTATTGAGAATCGAACCCCGCACCTATTGAAGTGTCCTAACACCTTGACCAT
>JABFPN010004794.1:0-14362 GCA_022817305.1 Leptoteleia sp. ZL-2020 | reverse complement strand
CTTTTTTAAATGCTCAAAACTAAATGATTCAAACACATTCCAGAATCCCGAAGAACACTTAGTTATCCTGCCGCTACTGCTTAAAACAGCTACCAGAGGCGCTGTAGTCTATTCGCAAGGAGCCTATAACAATCACTTACTATTATTTTAGTTGCACTGGAAATATCACCGTGAATTATTACGGTTTTATCCATCTTCAAAAATTGTTTAAATCCAGTTAAAACAAGGGACGACTTTTCTGCTATGCTGAACTTTTAAACTGTGATGTTGTTCAAAACAATTAATCTAATGTTTTCAAATATAATGTTATATTAATTACATTTCATAATATAAAGTAAATTTGAAAAACTTAATGAAGTGAAACTAATTTAACTAATTAATAATACATTAATAAAAAGAGTTGGATCAACAAAATTGTGGAATAGAATTAAAAATATAACTTCTTCGAAGTTCCAATAATCTTATGTTTATTGAGTAATCTTAAATTTTATGAACAAGAGTTTCCAATGTATCATAAATAACAGATGTGTTTATTATATAAATATATACTCGGATAAAAAAAATTATGATTAATTTCAGATAAAAATCAGATTTAGTTCTAATCTGTAAAATGAGACCACATCTAATTACACGTTAATCATAAACAAATTATGGTTGAATTATAATTCCTATATTACAAATAATAAAGTTACACATAATTTCCTTTCGTTCTTTATTGCGATAAATAATCTGAACAAGACTTTGACAATCTGAAAACAATTGTACAACTAAGAACAATGACTTTTTTCATAAAACTTTGCGTCTCTGTAGGTTTTTTATGTACAAGATAAACAAAACAATGCTTATAATACTTTAAATTTGTAACATCAATAGTCCGACTGTTCAAACGTTAAAACGCGTCTCTGAGCCATCAGCGAGCATCAGTGTCACCATGCGATTATTAATCCAGATCAATCTAGCGAGTCGCATCGGATTAAGACGCGAAACGTCGTTGATCGGCGCGGTGCTATATGACTTGACGCATCTCGTTTGCGAATTGCCCAGACCAAACATTCCGCTTGTTGTTTGCTGTAAAAAATATTATTTTATTTACGCTTTATTTTTGCAAGTATCTTAACGTTTATAAAGTATTAATAATAAACGTAGATAAATTAAGATGTTACTTTTTTTCCTCTTAATATCTTTAAAATATGTGTACAAATCCACATTTATTTAAACTTTTATTAAATGTTTATTGAATATGACATAAATTATTTATTATATTATACATTTATTAATTATACAAACCTGCCAAAAGTATAACTTATTCTCTGCACAGGAATAACTAACAAGGAACTTTCCTTCTGGCGAAAATGCAAGAGCAGTAACCGGTGCTTGATGTGCGCACACCGTCTGACATTTAACAGTTCCACGCAGTTCATAAAGTGCCAGCTGTCCATTTTTACCACCAACAGCTATTCTACGCGTTGCAGAGCAATGGCTTACCTAAAATATTGTACCTTCGTGTTATTCAATTGCAGAGACCATTTTCATTATATAAATCAACATTTTTTATCATTTATAATTAAAAATATTTAAAAATTCCGTATTTGTATTTGTTACGCTTCAGAAGATTTTTGTTTATATTTTTGCTCATGTTTCACACTTTTAAAAGTGCAACATTTCGTAGGATTACTGTTTTTACATACTTGGTTGAAACGACAAACTGCAGGGAAAATTTCGCTGAGAGACTTCGTTCTCAAATGACCGGAATCGAGACAATGAAGAATGATATCCATCACCTAAAAAGTTTTATTTTTTATTAATTACATATTTGTTATTTAAAATGTTCAAATTAAAAATTGACTCATTGACTGATCTTTCCTTCATACTTCTATTTGTTGTTAACGATTAAAATAAATTTACCTCGACCAGTAAGTCGCTCATCTCACTTTGCATCTTATCTATGAGTTGTTCAACAATCCGAAGTATCTCGGGTTTCGCCCTAGCTAATATACTAGCCCCCAGATTTACGTTAAGAGTTTGTGGATTCTGTTGCAACGTATTATATCTGGCGACCTCGCGAGCCATCGTAGTGATAAACGCAGCTGGCCTTGCAGTTGCAATTAGGGTAAGCGCGTGTCGCGCTGTGCGACACGTATCCGCTTGTGGTGTCAACGGCAAACCGTAGGTCATGCTAGGCACCAATTTATCCGCATCGCAGCACATCTCGAGCAAGCCTAATAATACCTGCAAATTTTCATCATATTATTTTGAATAGTCCTAGGCAACTCTAAAAAAATATCTTTTCAATGGTTAAAATTAGTTGAACATTTATTATGACCAAGCATATTAAATTCGACAGAGAGTTGACTGTTTTGTGTACCTTTGACACATCTAAATACGGTTCCCAAACTGTGAATCCCCTTCCTATGAGATCGATTGCAGCTCTACGTAATGCCGTATGTGATGGTAACTTGGGACTATGTGGTGCGTGAAGAAGATGTGTTAAAGCCATACTGGTATGTCGTGCAAGATTGTTGTTACCAATTCCGAAGCCTTCGACAACTGAACTCTTTCTGCGTTGATCATTGTCGCGTTTCTGATTAGTCGTCGCCACGTCTTGGCCAAATTCGGCGCCAATAACACCTAATAATACGATAGCTGTTGTTTGCTTACGTTTTAGTTCAGCTACGCTTGATGGTTTTCTGGCTATACTTGTTTCTGTAAAAATAAAAATAATATTGGTTAATGGGTAGAAATACCTGCTTGCGTAAAGAAATTTAATTTAAATTGTATCTTCAGTTTTACCTTCGGCAAGCTCTTCTTCTTCGTCTTCCTCTTCTGCCTCGGTTTCCAAACCAGCATTCACTCCTGACTGCATTACTACTGGACTTCCTGGCAGTGGACTGTTTTGGTTTTGTTGTGGATGTGCAATAGGTTCTTGTGTACTGTACATAGGCAGATATTGAGACCAGTTATCTACCAAAGATTTTCGACCTTTTGGTCCCATTCTTCCCAATTCAGCCAATAATAATGCCTGGGCTGCTTCCCTTATCTAATGAACAGTCGAGTAAAAGGATATACCAATTGTACACGTTCAATATATATATATATATATATATATTAGATATAGAGACTAACCTCTAAACACTGGTGTTGCCATCTGCGAGCCATCATTTCAACCTGTGGCCGTTTGAAGGTCTTACCTCCACCTTTTGCAGCCACCTTGTCGGGTAAAAGAACGCAGTGCAGCGTTGCCAATAAAGACCAGCCTTGCTTAATTTGTGCCTGTTGCACAATATACATTTCTTCGTTTTCTTCCTCGGTCTTATTCCAATTAACTGCCACTCGGTTACTAGGTCTTTATAGTATGAAATAAATAATTGAACAAAAATAAACCTTCATTTCAGCCAATGATACATGGAAAAAATAATACTGGAAAAGTAGAGTATTTTGTACTCGGCATGCGAGGTTTTAACTCCCCAAAGTTAAACATGGTTGTACTAAGATTATTTTAATTATAACTTTTAATTTTATATCAAGTTCAATTATGGTTTTTATACGTATTTATATGTTTTTACTCGGATGTTGCGATTAAAAAAAACTCAATAATGTTGAATTATCCAAGTTTCGATAATCATAGATCATATACTCATAAGTATTCAGGAGCGGGATCACGAAACTGCTATTCGTTTCGTTTTACTCCCACTCTATAATTTTTACAGTGATTATATATTGTATTATGTGATACGGAGTTTTATTATGTCTTTTTTTTTTTTTTTTGAGTGTGTAAATATATATATACCTATGCATTTTTCGATTACGCTCCTGTTCTGGAACAAAGGTAGCATTGTTCATGGACATAAGAGTATTAGCCAGAGCAACAACAGCCAGCAAATGATTGCTGGTCAGAGTGGTTGAAAGTTCCCAGTGTGCCCTTGCAGTGAAGGCTCGAGTTAGATTTTCCTGTCGCACCATTTCTATTGGCAATTGGTGCTCCAATTGAGTAATTGGCTCGCTCAGAGGCTCCAGATTCGTTTGCCACGTGGGCAATAGAAATGACATGAATCCTGGTTTTCAATAATTCATATTAATAGCCAGTCCGAAAAAGTATTCACTACCAGATTTCATAAACTTGCCTGCTTTGGATAAAACTCCAAAAGACACAGGAACCATTGGTCTTAAAAGGCCTAACTTTCCTTCGCAAACACGGTCGAGGTCCAGATCCATACCCCAAGCATGCAGTAAGCTTAGTAACAATTGTGCAATTTCCATTGTACTGTTAGGCTCATTAAACGCACCATTTCTTTTCAAAGCGTTCTTCGTTGAATCACTACTCCATTCTCCACCTGATAATTAAGACCATTTCTTTAGCTAATTTCACATGTAAAAACATTGTTTCAACACCAAATGAAACACAGAATAATACACAAAAGCGCCAAATATATTTAATTTATATAGTACTGAAATAACAATTTTATAGTTCTTATTTTATTATATCGATTTTTCACCCGTTAAAATGTTGTCCGAGAAACTTAATGTCGCACCCACATTAACTATTATTTATGACTTATAAGCTTAGTTGAGGAAATGGCGCTGTTGAGTAAAGTGTAATTTTTAAATATGATTTTGTTTTGTAAAAATAATAGTGTTTGTATTAAATTTGATTGATATAATGTAAGCTGCATTGTCTTATGGTTGCATATGGAATTGCCGTTAGTTTTGCTTTTCTTTCAAAGGAATTTCGTTGAAATAACTATGACGTTCTTTTGAAAGATATTGACGGTATTTTGGATCAGAAGCAACAACACATCATGAACAGATGAAAACATGGATGGCACCATGCAACGGTCGAAACGCTAACCTTTGCCGTCGAGCAGTGACGGTTTCAAGCCCTCCACCTTCGCCTGCAATTTAGTGTGCATATTTTCAGCTCCCTCCTTCACTTTCGCCAAAAATCCTAGACAGACACAATTTCTCTTCTTAACACTAAACATCTGACATTCGTAAGAAAAACAAAACTCAAATTGAGGTCGGCATACAAACTAAAAAGTGCGGGGTACTGAAATCAACCATTGTACGGGATGGAATAATTAGTGCGCAAATCTACCAATAAGTGGAATCGAACAAAATCAAAATACGATATCTCTACATGCAACATAAAGAGAGGCCGTGAGGATCCTGCTGCAAAACGTAAGCCAACGTAAAAACAAAATAAAATGGTCAATGGGAAGCCAATAAAAGAGAGCGATTGAAATGAAAAACGACTATTTGTGCAGATAAATATTGTTTATAAGCACGGTACCGTGGCTGTCCTTCTCCTTTAGCATTTTCTCTACGTTTTCCGCCTTTTCTTTGACACGACCAAAAAAATCTAGAAATTCATAAGCATTAGTCATCTGCATTTAGGGATAACCATACGAATAAGTTGCTCAATTGTGTGATACGGATGTTCTTTTTAAGTGTTCCTAACATGTTTGTACAAGTGTTTATAATTTAAATATGTTTAATACTAGATGCAAATGATACAGCTCCTCTTTGAAAATCGCTATACCTGCTATCTTTTTCTGCGCGTCCGGACTCACGGACTGCGTGAGCGCTGCCACTTTCTGGTATTCAGATGCTGAAATCAAACCCTGCGCCTCCAAAGATCCCGGAGACATGGATCCGTACTCGTCAGTCAATAATTGTACTGCATATACAAGACACCAAAATAGAGGCAATTTGCAATAATCACTCTAAACCATACTGACATTCAACGAAAGGGTAAACGCCCCGTATTCCCCTTCTTCTGACTAACAAGAAACTTTTCAGAAGAATTTCGTAGATAAAATTATAGATTTCGTTATAAAAAATTAAAAAGTGTTATCCTTTTATTTCTTTTCCTTTCAATTTATTACCTATGAGAGCTTCGATATCGAAGAAAAGAATATGACTTTCTGGATCTTTGGGATTGCTGCGGAATCCCTGGATCATGAGAGGAACTCCTTTAGACTTAATTTGACTTCCGTGCTCATGACCGTGTGCTCCGTGAAGCTGTTGTAGTTGATGTAGTCCACGCTGGGTGGCGTGACGAATAGCCGAAAGATTTCGATGTCTGAGACCTCTGCAAAATTTATAATTAATTAAATAAAAAATGCATTATTTATATTTAGTTATATGTAAGACGTTATTAATTTCAACAATAATTTTAGTCAAATACCTAAAAAAGTGAACCGCTGGATTTGCTAAACCTAATTCCCCTCCTGCAGCAGATCCTCCGGCTGCTGCTATCGTATTCTCATCACAAGCATAAAGTACTTCTTCTGCTATAATTCCTATATGATCAAAAAGTATAATATTAATTATATAAATAAATATATAAATTATTTCATGTAAAATATCAATGATTAAAGTCAATATGTACAGTGATATCATTTATATTACCATGCAAAACCCGATCAAGATGACCTGTTTCCATTTGCCAGACGTAAACTGTACCATCTGAACAGCCAACAATCATAAAGTCATCTAGAGGACGCCACTTTATCGTCACAATCGGGAACATATGGCGAGACGCTAAGACTACGCATTTCCTTTCAGCAAGAGATAACAAAGTAACACTGTGATCTGAAGCAACGCTACAAACGCATTTTTGTATCCTTGGCTAGATAAAGAATATAAAAAGTTTAAATTAACTTTTTATTTTCAATTAATTTTGTTAAATATTTCCTATATATTTGGTAGAACATTAGCCAGTCTGAATCTCGACAATAAATGACATGTGACCTTAAAACAAAAATTAACTTACACTGCAATTATCCGGAGGAACCATAAGTTGCGTGATTTCACCAGCGTGGACGCAGAATCGATGAATTAGAGTACCAGCATACAAATCCCATAAGCAGACCGCGAAATCGACCGATCCAGATACCAAATGGGATCGTTCGTATCGTGGTGCCGCCCCATGGGGATAAAGCAAACAATTCACGCGACCCGAATGACCAATCAAAACTTGATGTGGTGGCCAATCTTAAACGAGAAAAATATAAAGCACAATTAAATTAGGAATATATGTTTATATATAATATTTTTAATATTAAAATATAACAAAATATTAGAAGTAACTATGCAGTAACTGCATAGTTACTTCTAAAAACTAGTATAATATTTTAATAATACAATCAACAATCGCACCATCATACTGTTGATGATTCCCATGTAGTAACTGCAACATAACAGTCTGCGTAGCCGGCAGTATAATAATACTGCCGTCTTCCCGACCGACCACAAGGCGACTCTGCTGTGGCAAGTAAATACTTGCGGTGAGCTTGATGCTATGTCCATCACCACTATCCAATTGATCGAGAATGCCAACAGGTGGCGGTTTCATTGCGCCCCAAGCTTCCGTCAGACTAGTTTTGATTGTAGGTGGCAGTGCAGATGGCTTCAAATGAGTCTCATTTTTGATTTGAAGTAACTGCTGCGGAGTCACGTCCGGTACCGTCCAAAGGATCACGACGCCCTCACTATCACCACGTAGAAGATACTTGACAGATTTGTTTTGACGTTGTGCGTTCGCCAGACACATAGCAGGTGGACACGACAGAGGCTAAAAATATATGTTTAATCATTTTAGATTAACAAATTGTAAATAAACTTGAGAATTTTAAAAATATATATTGATTTTTACATACTTTGTCACCTGGTTGAGTTAAGGTATAATATAAGTACGGTTGATCGCATTCCACTGAAGGATTATGGAAACTTTTGTTATCTGCCACGCTACTGTAAACGAAATTCATCGTGAAAAATGTTAAAAAGAAACACGTGCACATCAAATTATATCCTTGTGACATAAATATTTAAAGCTACTTTAAAACATGCAAAATACATAAAATAGGAAAAAGTATGTAAAAAATTATTGTTGTGAAATTGTTCTACTTTGGTCTTCCTTTTCTTTTTTGTCTCCAACTTTTGTACATTTACTCGTTCAATTTTATGTACAATTTATCATCTTAATGTTTCAATAAAATTAACACTCTCCAAAACAAAATACGGCAAAACCTACATAAATTCCACGGTGCAAGGATAAATTATTTCCTGTAGGTTTTACTGTATAATAATCATAAATATAAGGTGCAGATTCGCTATAAAGCGAAGATCGATTTAACGTTATTGCAAAGTAAAATGAAATCCGTTTATTAGTCAACGTTAGTGATCTGTTTCTGTCTGCAAGCAAAGCAAAGCGAGTTACAAACAATTCGTTAGTCAACATTGATTAAGCAAATGGTCCTCGAATTCTCGACGTTTACTTGAAAAGTAGAATAATATTAATTATTTTCATCTCTTTGTCGTCTTGATTGATTGAACTTGTTATTTGACAATGATGGCAGTGTTTATGAATCATGACATGTCGATGAGTGACCATAAAAGCTTTTACTTTTCCAAGCGAATTGTGACGTTACATCCGCGTATAAACAGAAAGGAAAATCTCAAAATTCGATATTTCATCTACTAACAGAAGTGTACAAACAATAAAATAAATTAGACTACCTCAACGAGAGAAAATTTGCAAAAAAGTTTGAAACGATTTAAAATTTGCATTTAGCTGGGTATTCAATTTTAAATCGACTCAAAGTTAATTAGGAACAGAAAGCAAAAAAGTGATACGAAGAAGGTGTAAATAAAAACGTTTGAAGTAATAGAAACGAAAAAGAAACAATGGTACATTTCTGAGTGTATGATAAATGATTTGGGGTTACCTGCTGAGAGCCTTGCCCTTCAGCTTGCTAGAACAGACCAGGTCCATCGTAGAATACAGTATAAAATAAGTAACATGAAAATTACAGCCTTAATAATTCAGCTATCATCGAGGAGTAGTCGAGAGATTTGTGTCTCGATGGAATGACTGTGAGTTTTGGATGACAGTCGTCGAGCTTCGCCGGTTTTCAACATACACTGATTTCTGTTCTTTTTCTTTATTGATAGATTGACTTTTTTTTTTTTTATTTTTGATGTTACTGTTAATGTTTCTCTTGTTTATATGTACTAAACAACTTTTGTATTATCCTAAACTGTGATTACGTGAAAACGAGTATTAAAAACTAAATCAAGTGCATTGCTGGCAGGTGTTCTCTACTTGAGCAGCAAAGCAACCTAACAGCAAACCCAGTCGAGTAAAAGGCGCCGTTTTTCAAGATGCTTTACAGCATCGCCTATTTCATATTTTTGTTATAATATTGTGCATTTCGATTGTATAAGATGTCCGCTTTTAGGTAAATAAAGATCTAAATTTTTTCTCGCATAATTATTTGCTAATGGAGCTGTTATCAAAGTCAACAGGGTCATTTACATTGTTGATAATTGATGAACTGATAACATATGTTTTAGTACTTTTATAATTGGTAACAATAGGTCTTTAAAATATTTATATTTTTTTGTGATAAAAAGTGGAATACAAGGTTTTTTTTTCGCGGATGGCATACATAAAAGTTAACAATTCTATAATATTTAATGTTTAAATTTATATAATCAAAATTTGATGGTTATTTTTGTGTCATTATATTTATGTTTCAGAAACTTATCAATCGAATAAATACTTAATCTTTAAACCCTTGCTTAGAAAATAGTTTATAAATACCTTTCCCTTAAGGTTTATATGTTTAAATTTATCTCTTGCATTAATTTCCGTACTCTTTCTTTATCAATGCACGTTACATAATTTATGAAAGAGATTGGTAATTTTAGGATATATGATATTTCTTACTTAGCTGGCAGTTTGTAAAGGTACCCATGTCCCTCATCGCTCCAAAGAATAACTTTGTCTGCAGATAGGAAGTCACCAGCCATCCATCGTTCACCAATTGGGGCAGTTACAGAACACAGAACAGAAAAGTCACCAGCATCGTATATCTGAAGAATATAGAACAAACAGTATAAACTAATAAATCAGAAACTGTAAAGTTAATGTTATATATAATATAGCATGACAAGTATCTGACCTGCCAATATTTAGAGCACACAATAAGAACAGTGCGTTGATTGTAAGGACAGCAGGTCATCGCGAGGGCATTCAAACAGGCGATCTGTTTGCTTTCGTGCTCGTAAAGTGGCTCGCTATTACGGTTCTCGTGGCCCAGTAGAGTCCACACCTTGACCATGCCCGTGGTCGTAAGTGCCAGCACCACATCATCTTTAAAGCAGAATTTTGTTTACCATCATTTACAGGCAAAACTTGAATTAACTTTGCCAAACAGTTAATTACACACAAACATCATACACAAATTTATTATTGATATTTTGTTACTTTCATTTATTATTTATCTTTTTTTTTCGTCTTTTCTTCTTATTCTTCTAAAGCCGTATCTCATGCTAAATGCTGCCACATACACTAACTCTATATGTTATTCTTGCAAATTGTAATGTTCCATCAAACGAATTAAGACAACTCGATATTGTGGTAAACAATAAAACTTACCCCAAAAATTCAAGGGAAATGCATAGATTTATTTGTGTTTATATATTTATACAAAATGTATATTAACAAGCTAAAAAGAAGTTGCAAAAAGGAAACAATACGCAACATTCAATTCAAGTGATTGTCTATACTCAAAGAACTACGACTGATATAAAGTGAAGTGGAGATACAGAACAAGCACTGGAAAAGTGGTAGTTGATGTAAAATTGTGGCAAAATATACATGTACTATTCATTCACAATGGTTAAATAAGTTTTCATAATTATTGACATTTAGAAAGAAATACTAATTCTCGACTAATGAACCGCGTATCCTTGTTTGGAAGTTCTACTAAACTTGTTGATAATTCTGCCCTGATATTAATATTTGTTAATAATTATTTCTAGATTATATACTTAGAGTTAAGATAGATATTTATCTTTCTTATTATATATTCACTTTTCGTCAAGTACAGTCTAATTTATAACACTTTATTAAATGACCATCTTTTATCCTAAAAGGGAACTAAGAATTAGTTTCTTTAACATTTCATTAGTAACATGTTACCATAATTTTACACCTACAATAATCTATATCTAATATAACCAGTGCATAGATAAAATTGCCATACTTACTAGGTGAATTGTTTTAAACCGCACGAAATAGAAAGAGATTTTGGGAAGTGTATGCATGAGCGAGTGTATGATCTTGCGTATGAAAAATCATAGAGTGGCGAAATGAAATAATAATAAAGAAAATAATAATAATAATACAAAATAATAATAATAATAATATAATAAGAAATAAAACTTGAATCATCGAAGTAAGCGTAGTTTGCACGAAATCGTGTTACTGATCTTCGACCAATTCAATTGGTCAATTATGTTATGTTACGAACAACGCCATTTAGAGGCGTTTTCGAACTGGATTTGCGTCCACTTTGATATCACGCTGTAAAATTGTAATTGTCATTAACAAATTCTGAATTACTTGCTTACTTTTTATCATGATTTTATGTTTATCCAACTATTAGTTCACATTTTTTATAATTTCTTATTTCTTTTCTATCCTTTTTTTTTTCTCTCTGTATTTCATATCTATTTCACCTTTTATACTTTTCAATAGAGAATATTTATAAAAAAAAGGAATACCATATCCATGGGACTGAAAAACGGATTCAAATAAAGAGTAAAGATGTATTGCAGAAGCATAGGTGTGATGAGTGTAACTAACTTGTATATACGAAGAACCGACCTTTCCGTTCGGCCGGCCTCAATACATGAAGCGCGCTGATCCAATCGGGATTAACCTGTGAGCTTAGGGTGAAAAGCACCTCCAAACTGAAAGGATCCATCACCAAAACCTCTGGATAATACCTATAAATAAATTATTATATATTATTTAATTATTCATTTTTAATTGATAACGATTTTTAGGAAGTTGTCATAGAATTTAACCATTATCATCAACCAAATGTAATTTCCTTGTTTTGTTATAAAACTAAAATACTGCTTTTAAATTATTATTGTGCATAATTAATATCAGATATTAGGTATCCTTATTAATCTTGAAGATAGTTTTATATTTAATTTTACTTTTAGAATTATAAATTTTGATTGTAAATAGATTAGAAAATGTTTTTAATTTGAATTGTAAGTGACCGAACGTATTTGATTTAATATAATTAAGCTTCCCCTCCACTGTTTTAGATAGTGAGTACATTAAGTGATTACCCAGAGCAAAACAATTTAACATCGTCTCCTCCTGCGGATATATAGGATAACATTTGCGTGTGGATGTTGTTAAGCTTGACAGTTTCACGGCATTTTCCATCGACCAAATCCCAGGTACACATTTCTCCACTCTCGCTGCTGCTGATTATGTAGTTTTGTTCCAGGATCGCGCTCGCACGAGCAAGGCACATTATTGGAGCAGTATGCCCCACCAACAGACAACGTGGGGTCATCTGTTTCATTTGTTATTTCTTTGTTATTATTTTATACATGTTTTAATATATTTATAAATATTCATTTATTTATGAATACACTACACGATCATGAGTTAGCTACCTCACAACTTAGCCTTTTCTCACAACTTGGTATATAAAAGTAAATGGAAATTAATAATAAGTGACCAATAAGACCATTTTCTCGATGTATTCAGAAGCAAAGTCCTGATTGTGTAGTGTAAATAGGTTTTTTAATACATCGAATACCTTTAAAGTTTCTGGATCGACTTGCCACAGGCAGATTTGTCCGTCGTAACATCCTGTCACTAAAGTTTTTTGATCCTTTGATAAATAAATACAGGAGATACAATGGGTTGGAGCAACCCTGCCCCAAAGCACTATAGGAACCACCAAACTGGTACCGACTGTCATTGTTTATTGTGTCTGTAAAGTGAAATTTATAAAATATTCATAATCCTCAGTATATTATGTAATTTTAACATTAACATCTGCGTATAATAATAATAAAATAAAGTTGTGCTTCAACACTTGTGTATAAAAAATTTATTGATATTATTACACATTTGTCATCTTTTATGTATTAAATGATAAAATTATTATACACAAACTTATTAGTTTTATATAATAATCTGTATAAAAGAATAAGAAAAAAGTACTCATAACTAAAGAATTAAGGTAATTCAGCAGTACATGTCAATTAATGAACAGAATTGAACCAAAATATGACACAAAGCAATGTAAAAGTGAGATGAAAATTGTCTGATATACCATGTTTGTCAAATTGCAATTTTTATTTTGCAAATTTAAGAAATATATGACGATACGAGGAGAGACATAGCAGACAAACTTGAAAACACGATAATTAATAAAAAATAAAGTTAGAATATGACAAATAAAGTAAACCAAACAATTCTCACTTTTACAATTCGTTGTGTTTATTTGTTTGTTTATTTATTTATTATCACTGTGGATGTATATGAACTGAAGAATCACCTTAATAATATACAATTCGGCTCACAAATGTTGACTGCTAAACAAAAAAATTCAAATACATTTTTAAAACGCCAACTATCTACTGTCACGCGGATCAATAATTCCATCAATTCACTTATCGCATACAAACACAACACGTTGAAAAGTGACACTTAAATAGAAGACGAAAATATTCAGCACGAAAAAGTGTCATCAACGCACCGTTATCAGGCAAGAAATAATCAATATCAATCGTTATGGTGTTTCCCTCCCCGCGATTATATTAATTCAATGTCAAATGTCACCGGAAAGGCGACCGAACGTCCGATGACGAGCGCGCAAAACGGAAACAAAACGATTGATGTCAAAATGCACGATGTGTCATCGAAATGACATCCCACCGTTTGACATTTGGTCCGAGTTGACTGATCCGAAACGTCAAATCGGACTGCTAGATTCGGCGTTTGCACTTACTGCTTGGACAGGGCGATGGATTTACAAAGTGCTCGTCGTTGCCATTCCGACGTTGGACGTGTTGCGTCGGATCAGCTGTTTTCACACTTACGCGCAACGAAGCTCGAGACACGACACGAAGAACGTGCCGTTCGACGAAAATCGTGATTATTTAATTGATTTGTTCGTAGCATTATGCAAGCAGACGAGAGCGTTCGCTTTTACTCTGTTTAAATAAGTGCAAACGACAAGGATGCACAGCTCATTCAGTTTTCAGAACAGCATTTGTGGCAAAAGATTGTGGCGCTTTTATAATTGATCGGAGAAACGTGAAAATTATTGCTTTAAGGTGAAATGTCTGTGCTATATTCACGGAATCAGTGTCTTTTTATTTATAATTGTTGAAACGACAAAATTTAAAAATCGGCCAACGTACGTCCATCCTATGGCATTGGGAGAATATTATTCAGTACCTAAAATTATTTATGGTTTTCAAATACGACGTAACTTTTGGAAATGAGTTTTCTAAGTTTTTGAATTTATAAAAA
>JABFPN010004793.1:0-14362 GCA_022817305.1 Leptoteleia sp. ZL-2020 | reverse complement strand
TTTATGTCATATCAAGATTTTATCATAGATTTTGTTAAGGTTTTCAGTATCTTTTTGTGCATTAAGTGTGTTGTTTTTATGATGTTTTATGTATAACATTTCAGATACATTTCTCTTATGGTATTGGTTTTCTATGTCTAATATGTCGATGTTATACATAAGACATCATAAAAATAACACACTTAATGCACAAAAAGATACTGAAAACCTTAACAAAATCTATGATAAAATCTTGATATGACATAAAAAACCATAACTAAGTAATAATATATGTTTAAGAACAAATAAATCAAAGTATATATATAGAAACGTCTCCATATAAAAATAATCATGAACCAGTAGACAATACACAAGAGTTGCAAAAATGAGAGAATGATGACTTCAACTCAAGTGTTATAGATTTTTAATAATGACCAAAAATATGGTCGAAACGTCAATCTAATGAATTAATATAATGTTAGTCTGTTGTATAAAAATTTACGGTCGAGAAGAAATAAAGAGTATAAATAATAACAGTAACAGACGTTAAAAATACATTTTAAAAATTACTATAGTTTACAGCAAACGAACCTTATCGAGCTGACTTATATATACGTTCTTATAACTTTAAGAAGTAATCTGCTTAGTTTATCTCATATAATAAAATAATCTTTGCCCTTTTTTCCCCCTAAACTTTAATAAAATTGGTATAAATCAGCTCGATAAGGTTCGTTTCCTGTAATCTACAGTAGTCTTTCCAAAGAAAATTTTCTCAGTGTAGCTGGCAAGAAATTGAATTCGATAAAATAAGAATTTCTCAGTGCTCTTACACTCAGAAAAAAATCCGGTAATCGTTACTGCATATATGGAGTTGAATTTGGAGTGAAATATATAAGCATGCATTCGAAACAACTATCCATTTAGAATTGACATAATAGTGACAGATAGTAATCAACAATAGGTTATAAAAACTCTTGATTAAAAAATTGTTGTCGTAAACCTTTAAACCAAAATTCTTCCAGTTTAACACGTGTAGTTTTAATTTAGATTATTATACATTTAATTCAGATGCTGTACATAATTTTTAATGAACATCTGAGTATCTTTTACAAGACAAATTAAAGTTTAACTCTAAGATTATCTGTGCTTCATTTGTTGACTGTTATCAATTTCAGTTACAGTGATAGCCACAGCTGCATATCGGAAGTTGCCTCCAAAACCAACTATAAACGCGGAGTTGGAGTGAAAATACTTTGAACAACTCCATTTGCAGTTGCTGCAATCATATTTTCAGTTGTTATAATTGTTTATGCTTTAGCTCTACGCAAGCTCTTGAGTAAACTGCACGAATTTTCCTCAGTGTACTTTCATTTAAAATATTTCTTTTTAAACTTCGTGAAACACATTATTCCCTAGTAAAAATCTGATGTGGCGTGCCACATCATAAGTGTGGTCATTATAGGGATTTTCAAAAAATCAAATTTTTTATTTGAATCGTGATGTGCAGCTAAATTCCTAACATGTTATTATTCAATAATCAATCAAATGAAATAATGTATCATGTTAATGTTAGAAATGAAAATTTTGCCTGCATCGCATTACCATGCTTAATGCTACAAATTTCTCACTATATGTCATTTTCAATAATTATAAATCTATGGATTTTGACAATATAAATTTCGTTCCTAGATGGTTAATAAAAATGAATTAGTTTCTATTCACTTTCATATTATAGATGATTAAATTACCGGATTATAGGACAATGTTCCACTAAAATAAGAAAAAAACTATTTCTACAAATATTCATTTATTTCATTCCAATTACTACAAATTTTGTCGTCTAAGTAAAAATTGTAAGAGAATTTCAAACAATATTCAACTGACTTACCAATATAGATAAAAGAAACTCACATAACAAAAATAGTGGTCAACGAAATTTGTGCAAATGTAAGAAATGAAAATGTTGCAATAATTCGAGTTTCGTCATAAAAGATGCGGAACAGTATAAGCAACGATATGTAATCGACTTTGTTCCGAGATTTTCGGTCACTTTTTCTTGCAACTGTGACTGGATATTTTTCATTACAGAAGTTCCACTATTCAGTTTGTTCGAAATATTTTTGCTTTCGTGTTCTTCGTAACCACCATGTCTGCAAACATGTACGCAAAAGCTAGAGTTCGAAGAAAAGCATTTTCCGCAATAGCTGCAGTCGTACAGTTTCTTTCTAGTATGTATTCGAACATGTCGATTAAAATCATGTTTCCGAGGGAAACTACTTTCACAATAACTGCACTTGTACGGTATTTTTTCATGGTATATTCTAACGTGTACATTTAAGGATCTTTGGCGATAGAAACATTTTTCGCAATAACTGCATTTATATGGTTTCTCTCCAGTATGTCTTCTAACATGTACAGTTAGCTTAGAGTTTACAATGAAACTTGCTTCGCAATAAATACACTTGTACGGTTTCTCTCCAGGGTGGTGTGTTCGAAAATGTCGGTGTAAATCACCTTTCCATGAGAAATTACTTTCACAATAACTGCACTTGTACAGTTTCACTTCAGGGTGATTCCTAACGTGTAAATTTAAGGAGCTTTTGTGCACGAAACATTTTTCGCAAGAATTACATTTATACGGTTTCTCTCCTGTATGTATTCGAACATGTGCAGTTAGGGTACATTTGTGATTGAAACTTTTTTCACAATAACTGCACTTGTACGGTTTCTGTCCAGGGTGGTGTATTCGAAAATGTCGGTGTAAATCACCGTTCCATGAGAAACTACTTTCACAATAACTGCACTTGTACGGTGTCTCTCGTGTATGTATTCTAGCATGTCGAGTTAGGTTTCCTTTTTGACTGAAACTTTTTTCACAATAACTGCACTTGTACGGTTTCTCTCCAGGGTGGTGTGTTCGAAAATGTCGGTGTAAATCACCTTTCCATGAGAAACTACTTTCACAATAACTGCACTTGTACGGTGTCTCTCGTGTATGTGTTCGAACATGTACAAATAAGTCCTCTTTTCGATTGAAACTTTTTTCGCAATAACTGCACACGTACGGCTTCTCTCCAGTATGTCTTTGAATATGTAGAGTCATTTGCCATTTAAATTTAAATACTTTTCTACAGTAATCACATATGTAATTGGTATCGCCTGTATGCACTTTATGGTGATTATTTAAAGTTGATGAGTGCATAATCACTTTCTGACATTTATCAAGACCTTCAATTTTGTTAACATGTTCATTTTTCATCTTTTTATTATGGGTACTTTTTTGTTTGCAAAGATTGTTAGAATTATATTTTTCTGCAACATTGGCTTCTACGTTTTCTATTTCTAATAATCCATTTGCGGTAAGAGCACCTAACGATATTTTGTCCATTTCTTGTACGCCTTTTATCGTCGACTGCCCAATTTCGACCAAAATATTAGTCTGCAAATATTACCACATAAATAAGATTATGTTAAAAAGTATTTCGGGGCGTAAGTTAAACAAATTAAAAATGTACCTAATCTTGAGTCATGCGTTATAAAATTTATTTCAAATTTATTATTTATAAATAAACCAATTAATTCGGAGGAGTTACATCTTATACATGTATTAATTTTTTTTCATACAAAATTTTTGAATAGAATTAAATTTTTAAGCATATAAAAGTTACATTTCTACGTAAGAAATAAAATTATTAATTAGTTCCAACTAAATTTTCTTTTTTGCAGTGTAACACGCTAGACTAATCCATATTTTAATACTTGATTCAAGTAAATAAATAGCTTTCAAACAAAAATATAAATGTAACTGTTAGGTCATTTACTTCCAAAAATAAATATTATCTTGAAAATATATATTATTCATGCAATTTTATATATACATAAATTAACACGGTGCTTCTTAGTAAATTTTTTCTTAACCCAGGAAACATTTATTTGTGTCTAAAAAAATTATTTATAAGATATTAACGTACCTTACAATTTCTCCCGTACTTGGCAAGAATATCTTTAATATATTTTGCGAAAACATTTATTCATTGTAGTTATTAAAATTATTATTTTTTACCGAGTCTAGATATACATCCAGTATTAATTAAGATAAAAATATTTCAACGAAGTTAATTTGGATTCTACGTACAATAATAAATTTGTATTTGCTTCTACTATTCAAATTATATAGTCACAGAGCCAATAACCTATTGTACTGAACTGATGTTTGGAAACTGAAGTTATTTATTTTGAATAGCTCCTTAAAAATAAATCCGGTAAGTTCATGTATACATGAAGTGTATACATTATGATCAGTTTTATGCTAAGCAACACTTTAGCATAAGAATTCTATGAGGCGTTGAATACTATATACTGCGATTATGTTAAAAAGTACCTCGGTACGTAAGTTAAACAAATTAAAAGTGTACCTAATCTTGAGTCATGTGTGACAATAGGCTGATCGTCTACGTGATGTTGTCAACTTGACACCAAATCAGAAACTGAGAAAATCAGCCTATAGATAATGATCGTTTGAATTGTTCAATTTAATCATTCTTACACCGAGAAAAATAAATAGCATATTTAGCAATAAATTCTGGAATACTGAACCTATACGTTCTTTGTATGTATATCACTTATAATTTTTGGGAATTTTTTCTATACACATTGTATAGTATTCTATGTTTATAGAACTGTATGCATTACATATACTTAGTTTTCCCATAAATTATTACAGTTACACCTACAGAGTACATATAGGTTCAATACCCCAGAATTTATTGATAAATATACTATTTCATTTTTCTCAGTGTACGAATGAATAAGTAAAAGTTAAAATTCAATTAAAACAATGAATGATTATAAAAACTAATGTACGATGACGTACAAATATTAATAAATATATCATTTCTCGTCATTAATGAATAAGCAATTAATGTAACCTACTTTCTCTAAACGCTAAACAAAAGCGTTTAGAAAATCAAAAAAAATTTTAAAAATTTTAAACAAATTATAAATGTACCTACTTTTGAGTCATTTGTGACAATAGTGAAAGTTAAAATTCAATTTAAGCAATGAATGATTATAAGAACTCATGTACGATAAAGTATGAAAAGTGCATAATGTGGATGCCTGATAAGTACCTCATCTGGTAATGTGGTTCCCTGATCATGCCCACACTTCAGCCCAATTTCAATTTTTACTAAGATTAAAATATGAATTGAATTAATTAATATTTTCAATAAATACTACTCGTCACTTTTAACGATCCAGGTTCCCGCTGAACGAAATTTAAAATTGAAACTGCACGTAAAAATCACCGAGCCCCCGGGATCAAAAGCAAATCCCAAATTGCACGAGCGTTCGTTCAACGTTAAAAAGTTGCAAATATTTCAATTACATTCACAAAAGCGAACGATTAAAAGTTTTCCCGCCGATTCGACAACTTTCCTCCAATCATTTCTTCGAGTGTTCCCTCGAACGAAAAAAAAGAAAGAAAAAAAAATTAAGCATCGCTCGCAACGATAAATTCCCGTTGGTCGTCGGAAATGGTCCCACAAGTTGGCGCGCAAATTTGCAATAAACTCCCGGGCAAAATTTCCAACAAATTTTCCCTCCCGAGCGACGAAAGTATACAATTCCAATTTTCTTTCGTCCAGGCAAATTATTCTTTTTTCCGCCCCCCCCCCCCGTATAACCCGCGAACTTGAACCAAACGATGGGCTCCGGTACGAAATTTATAATCCCGAACGGTCCGCCGAACTTTCTTTGCCCATTAAAATAATTCATCAGCGCCTTGGTGGTAGTAGGGGGAGGGGTAAACAGAGGGTCCGAAAAAAGCGGCACTAAAAGCCCCGGTGATAACGCGTAATAACGATGTCAAAGTCGTGCGCATTCGCATATAAAATTCGCGGTAAAACGCGAAATTAATTGTGACGCGTAAACGCGCACTCGGCGAGGTCGCGCGGAACAAGAGAAAGAGCGCCCCTTTTTTAAAGGAAAAAAAAAAGAAAAAAAAGCCCGCTATATTAAGCGGAGACACGGGAAGTGAGTCACGACGACGAGAGGGGGGAGGGAAGGGAACGGAGAAGGGGGGGGGTGAAAGACTGAATTTCAACTCTTTGTTTCTTTTCACTTCTTTAAACAAAGCCGCCATTTTTCGGCCCGAATCTCGCCGCGCGGAGTCGAAGCGCTCGCACAAATAACGCGCGCGCCCACCGGTGTGACGTCCGATCGATCGCTATGAAATTCGCATTAAAAAGCTCGCGACAATTTCGCCTTTCTTTTCATTCATTCATCCTCCCCGTCCCTTATCCGCGTTCTCCTTCTTTGTTCCCGCGCCTTGCCCCTTTATCTTCTTTGTTTGTTTCCCTTTTCCACTGCATTTCCGTCTCCTCGTGGGAGCAAAGGGAAGGCCTTTCGGGGGGGGGGGGGGAGCCTTTCTTTTCCGCATTCAAACGGCGATAAATAATCGAGCGCCGTGCTCTTTATTAGTCGAATATTGTCAAATTTTAATCAGCCAAAACCGCGATGCCAATTATCGCGACTCCCCCCTACCCCTACTCCCTCCCCCACCGTACGATTGGCTCGATCGCGCGCGCCCTTAATTAGTTCGCCAATTCGAGCAATTAAAACGCAAATGCATTTTTGGCGCAGTAAAAATTGATTGATGTTATAATGATGATTGTTAGTCGGGACCCTTGCAAGAATTCATATCAACAAACAAGTTTACATAAACGAACATTTGCCATTTAAATAAATGAATTATCGTTGGCTCGATGATAAGGGAATTTTTTGTTTTTTTTTTCTCTTTTTTTTAGGTTTTTAGCGTAAAATAAATTGCGTTAAAGGGGATTTACACGCTCTTTTTCCGTGACAACACTTAGTACCCGGGGTTTCTTTTTTTTTTCTCTCGAAGCTCAGACCTTCCCCTTTAAGAAACTCATCGTTGGTGTAAAAAATTTCGCATTGTGTTCCGCACTTTGGCTAATACACAATAATAGGTCTCTTTTTCTTTTTTCTTTTTTTTTAAAGAAAAATTGCACTCTTGCGTATGCGTTCAACAAAAAGTCACGGAAGTTAATCATAAATTTTGTATAAATTGTTAAAATTTGAACTTTTATGGAAATTTTCTGTATTCAAAATATTTGAAATTTAATATTATTTTATGTAATTAAACAGTTTTTGTTTGATTGAAGTAAAATTCTAAAATTAACGTACGAAGCGTATAAAATGTGAAGGAATATCAAATATCCGGCTTTTTGTACGTCCAATTAATATAAATACGCGTGAAAAAAAAAGTAGCATTTAGTAACCTCATTCGTTTAGATTCATTATCGTAAAAAAGCATACATCACGAATAATCACTATTTCTTTCACCTCTCTGTTCGTTATTAATTTTAACATTATGTAATGAAACGGGAACGAAGCGAAAAAAAAAGGAAAGAAGAACTACAAACGATACAATTATTGTCGTGTCCACAAAGCGAGCGTTTCTTCAGATCTTTGTAACAGAAAATATAATCGTTGTAAATAAAAAAGGAAATACGTGTCGTAAAGCACCTCGAGTTCGGGAATAAAAAGGAAAGGACAGGAAGAAAGTCTAAAAGAGAGAAGCGAAAGATAGAGCAAAAGAATTAAGAGGCATGAAATACGATTTCAAGAAAGTAAGCACTAAAATGCAATGTTGTAAACCGTCCGCGAAGTAGCCGATATTATTATTATTATCGTGCCAGAATATAATACATGACCACAATAAATGTCGCGCAAAAACCATCCGCATCATTAAGCCTTTTATTCGTAACGTGAAGCTTCGAGAATTCAGCAAATTTTTATACACCGAGAGATTTTTATTAACGGCTGCTATTTCTTGTTTCTTTTTTTTTTTTACACAATAACTCGAGGACACGCGTGCAATTATAATATTTCTTATAATGAAATATAATATTTTAAAAAGTCTTGAAAAAAGAGGTGCGACCAAGGAATGGAACTCGTTGCCTCGCAGTTACAAAATCACGTATGAGAGAAATAAAATAGAAAAATGTTTCTGTTTAAAAGAAACAATTTAGTGTTTCTAATAGTAATATAGTTGTATATATTTATAAAGCTAGAATATACCCATGATATTTATCATATTTATATGGACATAATTAAATATATATCTGTTTTGGAGCATTACTTTTACTGTTTTTGTGAATAAAAATTTTGACGCATGCGCATTTACGACTGATTCTACTGACTGAAAAGAAAAGGTTATAGTAAGACAGCTGTTTCCAACGGAGATAACGCTCCGGTACAAATCAGATACATTGCATTCTTTATTAAGTAAAGCAACCATGCGAAAGGTTCAAATTCAGATGGGTCAATTTATAGTAACATTTTTGTTTTTCCAGAACAGTACAACATTTTACTGTTTTCCAACAGTCATTTATAAGTTTTAGCTGATATATAACTGTTTAAAATAGTAAAATAAACTTTTAACTCAATTTAAAAATATCTCTCTACTGAGATCAAATCCTAGCCAAGGCGAGATTATGAAAAGATTTTTGTTATAAAATTATTAAATAAAATATTTTTCCTTGCCAAGTATACATAGAGTTAATTAAACTGATAAGTACTTGATCGTAATTGACTCAGAAAACGAATTGATTCAACTCGATTTTACTTGATTCAACATAACATTTTTTACAGTGCACGGATCTTACTTCCCAAACATAACCGAAACCACTAATAAATTTACCTTAATATGTCTCGCGCAAAAGATAAATTTGGCCTTGTCGAATTAATGAAAATCGCGCGCGCAATTCAAGCACTCGATTAAAGTACCGCGCAAACAAGACCGATAGATAAGGAAAGAAAGAAAGGAAAAAAAAACAGCACCTGGGCATATAAAGGGAACGTTGCGCTGAAAACGAGCAAACTTTCTCAATTTCGCGTCAATTCGCCGGCTCGTTGCTTTTTTAAATTGCGGCCTAACCGCCGTCGGATAATTTGTATAATTAGAATCCTGGAGGGCGGCGGCTTAAGACGCCCACAATTTCGCAGTCTCGTTCGTGGCGTTTAAAAAAAAAAGAAAAAGAGGGAATCTCCCTGGCAAGGACCGGCATTCACATCGCAAAGTTATTGACAAATTTATTAAGAAGTATGGCCCATCGAACGCTAATTTACGGCCCCTTGTAAACCGCAGAATTATAGCCGCAATTAAAATTAAAAGGAATCCCTTCCCTTCGCCGCGTCTAGGGACCGCGTCCCGGAAACTGACTCGAGTTAAACGAGAAATGTTCCGGATTGTAAATTTACGATGTTATTATAATTTTATGCGAGGCAAAGGATTAAATTAAGTTTCATTATTTTTAATTGAATTCAATTAAGTTCAACTTCGACTGACGTAAGTTTACAACCGAGCTACGTGAAACGTACGTTTAGTCTAGTAAATTGATGTAATAATTTTTCGTTTATTGTTATAAATCGAGTTATTGATATCATTAGTGGCTAATTCTTTTTGGATTCTGTAATCTGAGAATGAAAAAATTCTAATAATACAATAGCATTATTACTTAATGAATAAATATGGAAATATTTACACCTTTACACTCTAAAAACTGTCTATGATGTTCTATTTGATTCAAATAGAATTTAATTCCCTCAAAAAGAGGATCTATTTCAAACAAATAGATATCTAGTTTTACCAAAAAGATTCCATTTGATTTAAATTACAATTTTTCAATATAGTTACACATATTAAAAGAGTAAAATCTAAGATTTTACTAATTTTATAGAATCTAATTTTTGAATCTTGAAAATAACTAAATTATGTTACTTAACAATAAACAAATGTTACTTAACAAAAAAATTATATTCTTTAACATTACTCGCAAATAATGAAATTTACAATAATTTATTTCAACTTTTCCGAAAATGGACACTCTTTTCTGTCCCGGCAACCGAACGAACTCGTTAGTGCCAACATTGTTTTCGGAAAGGGAAACGCGTGCCGTCAAAGATGGCCGTTACATAAATCACGATAAAAGCGACAAAAGTGCATTATCACGGACTGATTTCCAACAAACCGGCGCGATATAAATTTCGAAAAGAGCAAAAAAGGAACGTCTCAATATATGCGCGCCACAACACGACACACCCATCAAGGCGCACAGGGCCACACGCTGAATGTGTCGCAATGCCTGATGTCACGAGGCAAAAATATTTAACCCAAATCACAATCTCAAATGAATTGTGCGGACACGCGCTCCGCACGCGCAATTCCAACTTCCCTCTATTTACAGTTAACACTGTTAATAACGTCTCGAGCAATTAAGTCGATTGTACGCTGAATAAAGGAAGCAACATACAAACAACATTCTGCAAATTATTTTTCAACGTAAACATTTTTAGTACAACTGTTTACATCCTTAATATACCCTTTGACTAATACCAAATAAGATTTTATGATGTTTTCGTCATAAAAATAAAGCAATTAAAAGAAAATATCTTTTTTTAGTGTAATATTGCCACTTTAATATAGAAAAAATTATACTAATTAATAAATAACAAATTACACCATTCTTTATGTCATTCGTAGGACAAATTTCTTACCTGCAAGTAACCATGGTCTCTGCACTGGGGAAAAATTGTATTTAAAATTACTATACCTTCTGACATTGGAAAGATATTGTCTAGAGTATTTGCCATTTTACTATACCATTGCTGGAAAATTTTATGTACTTACTGTATCATTTTATTATACCAAAAATTATCATTACATTGGTACAGTCCTTCCAACATCAGCAGTAAAAGATACCACAAATTTATTAAATACTCTTTTTCTTCTTCAAATCTTGACCATCCTTTTTTCCAAACTTACTTGAAAAAGTGACAAGATATAAAACCAATCTTCAAACCCATAAATTATGACAATTGCGAAAAAAAAGAATTTCAATCGAACACAAACCCCCCCCAACCCCTCTTTTTCCCCGACCACTAGAACATTCATTATGTTGCACCTAATTTAGGTCGCATTGACGATGAATAATCGCGCGTCAAAATCATGCGAAATATCCGCCAACGCAACCAAAACAATAACAGTTCGAAGGCGCGTTCTCACGGCGTTTTTCACCGGGGCTCCTTCCCCCCCTTTTTCCCCCCTCCTCCCTTTCCGCTCTCGTCGCCGATAAAAGTGAAGTTATTAATCCAAGCGAATGAATTATTATTTAAACGCGCATTATTCCGCGCGCGTTCGATTCCCAAGCCGCGTCTAATCGCGAGAGCCCGCGCGGTGTCAAAAACCTTGACGAACGGATCCGCAATTCCAATGCGACGCCGATGAGAACTCCGCGGATCGGGAAACGCGCAAAAACAAAGCCGACGGGACGTCGCGATTTATTGTAAAACGGAGTTAAGTTGTTTGGGAAATGAACGGATTCGAAGCGCTGCGAATGGCAACGAGACATTATTACGTTATTATCGAATCGCGCTCGTTTGATTTTTCACCGCGATAAGGCCGCGTATATCACCGCGATAAATAATTGGATAATTGACGGGAAAAGGTTGCGCGCTGAACGGCGCGATAATTAACGTTAATACAAATAATGTCGGCTTGAATTTTTATCACCACCATTATGCAAGATATTTAATTACTTCGTTTTTTTTCTTCTTCTTCTTTCTTCATCTCAGTTCTTTTTTACGGCGAAATGAAGAGCCGGGCTGAAAATAATACGGCCGATAAAATTAGTACCTTTAACTCTGTTTTGGACACACTTTGGCCTTACGTAAATATTACGGCTTTTAAAAGCCTTTAGACTGGCTTTAAATGTTTGTTTACACTTGAAGCAGAAATTTTCTCCACTTTAAATAGCAGTCATTTTTATTGAACAGCTGATATGTATCCGAAAGAATAATTAAAAGTGTAATATCTGCCATATTTTCTCCCAGTTTATTGAGTTGTACGAAATGAAGGCAAATTTTAAGAATTTATAAAAAAAGGTAGTATAAAACTCTTGTTACTTTGTAATTAAAGTATTGTTAACTTTTAATTTAAACATTTTAAAGTGAAAAAATATGTTTAAAAGCGGAAAGCTGGTATTACTCTTTTATGCATCGAGTAAAATGTGACGTTAAAAGGCCACCCCGGACTTTGTTAGTTTAATAATTAAAATTCTACTATCCACGAGTGGTCGTTAAAAAAAATTAATCAACCGTTACTAATTATGCAATAAAATTCAACGACCTAAAGGAAATCTCATTGGGAACTGATAATTATCAGTTTTATAAGATGAATAAAAAATTTCTACTAAGCCAACTTTATCTTGTCAACGAATCAAAGAAATAAAAGTATAATTGTAAAATAAAATGATGTAATTTAACTTCGTGTCATTGGCGCGGGCTACCTTTGAAAGTCGATATATATTAAATAAAAGTTGGCCGCTTATTGATGAATTAACTTTGAAAGAGAGCGAACTTTGTATGGTGGGGATTATTTGCGACGTATAACCCGCGCAATTATCGGGTCCTTTTGAAAATAGTTATGGTGTTAATCCCTGTCTTTCCGGCTTTGCGAGCAACCGAGCGAATCGTCCGTCGGAAACCCTTTAATCGGTTCAAGCCTCTCGACCTTATTCGATTACGATTATTCAAGCTCGAATGCCCCCAAGAGTCAATGCGTGCATGTGATCTTATTATCAAAATTCCGTATATATTATTAGACCGGCGTATAATACCTTTCAATGATGACAAAAATTGCCTCCAAAAATCTCGGTATCTTGCTTACTATTCGACGAATCGGTCTGGAAATTCTATGAACTTACCTGTAACAGAAAAGGAAAAAAAGACATTAGTTCAACATTTTGCAAATTTTTTTGATTAAATTACTTACACGTAGAAAGATAGAACAGTTAATATTTTTATAAAAAATTGGATTCGAACCCGAAAAGACAATTTATGAACATTCTTATGTAGTATCGGGCGGTTAGAATTTGAAAATTTGGGCGATAAGCGGGGGGAACTATGTAAATCGTCGACAATGCGTACGTGTAGGGAAGTCTCGTGAGTCTCGTCGCCGAGTGCGGTTCAATGACTGTAATTATGTATTGACTATAACGTTCATTAAATTTATTCAAACCGAGATCTAGTGTTCATATTATAAGTTAACCCGAATCACTTACTTTACAATAAAATTAAATCCTACAATTGGGGGCTCGTCCGGGATCAAGAGAGATAACTCAACCGCGATCCGAGTAATTGTGCACGTGGCAGTATTGAGTGAAAATCGGTTGTGAAACAATGTCTATTTTTCGAGTGAGCCGTGAAATGGAGGAATTTATTTTAAAACTGGATCATATGACAACGGAAGAATTGAAGAAGGAATTAGCGGAGAGAAATTTGGATATAAATGGTAGTAAAGCGGTTTTGAGGGAAAGATTAAAGAAAGCATGCATTGAGGTCGATTTACAGACGGAAAACAGACCCATGACGAGATATAGAGCACAGATCGAAGCACGAATCGACGACGAGGCGATAGAAGACGAAATTAATGAAGACGAAAATATGATGAGGGATGAAGAAGATGATGGCGACGGAGACGAAACTGATATAGAAGAAATGAGTATGGAGCAGTTGAAGACGAGATTGAGAATGTTGAAGACGAGAACAAGAAATAAAGAGCCATTACATATTAGATCGAGACAAACGGAAAATGAGAATTTTGACGAAAACGAGGAACGATCAGGACGGCAGCGGAGAGGACGTGGCGGCACCGAAAGAAGAGAAACCGAACGATATAAGGATAGCAGATGCAGCGGAGAAATTAGCAGCAAATTAACATACAAGGATGTGGAAGACACATTGGATCCTTTCACTGGAGATGACGGCAAAAGTGTGAATCAATGGATCGAAGATTTTGAAGACGTGGCCGAACTTTGTGGCTGGAACAATGTACAGAAAACCTTGTATGCAAGACGGCTGTTGAAGGGCTCTGCTCGATCATTTATTAATTCGGAAGAGTGCAAACATTCATGGAGAGCTATGAAGAAAGAGCTGGTGAACGAATTTGGGGCAAAAATGGACAGCCATACGATTCATAGTAATTTGAGACGGCGTAAGAAGAGGAAAGACGAATCCTATCAAGAATACTGCTATAAAATGCTCGAAATTGCGTCGCAGGCAGAGGTAGAGAGTAGCTCTTTAATACAATATATTATCGATGGGATTGAAGGTGACGATGTAAGTAAAACATTATTATATGGTGCCCAGAATGTACGCGAATTGAAACGTAAGCTTATCATATTCGAGAAATTTGTAAATTCGCGAAAGCCGATTAAAATAAATAATTTTGAAAATTCTGAAAATAAGTCTGGTGATATAAAATTTGTCGACGATAAAAATTGTTTTAATTGTGGAAAAC
>JABFPN010004792.1:0-14362 GCA_022817305.1 Leptoteleia sp. ZL-2020 | reverse complement strand
GCGTGAACTTGGCACGTTTGTTTTGTGTCGTGAAACATTAAAATGTATAAAACAAAATAATGGGCCAATAATATTAATACATAATAAAACTTATATACATTGATTTTAATATCATATTAATATAGACCGTTGACAGATAAGAACGTTTTATGCGTTCTTTTTTGGAACGTTTTAAACGCTTTAGTCAGGAACATTTGAAACGTTCCAAAAAAGCGTCAAAAGCGTTCTGTACAGAACGCTTGTTTTTGCAGTGTACTTCCCGGAGACGCAATCATGCTGGGTAATTGACAGTATATTAACGTAATGTTAATTACAGTTTTTACGTCCAATAAAATGTAGATGCTCATGTTATATAATATAGCGGCCAGTTTCTATTTCCCACGTAGCAGTGATTTCCGAGGGACGATGAGTGTGTCGCATGTGGCTTATCTATGAAAGTGGAATAACACCCACAATTTAGATATACATCACGAATTTCTACCACTTAATTGCCCGGCTGGAAATTAAATCGGCCGTGCAACGGCCGGTGATGCGACCCTGGTCAGGAATGAATAACTTTAGTCTGGATTACGGGTCTCGATATTCGATTGAATCCCACAAGTAAACCACGCGTGACTGATTATGTAACCGAGAGAGAAATTCATTAGTAAATTCCGGGCGGAAAAAAATACAGCTGAATGGGAGCTGGATGAAAGCTGGATATTCAACAAAGCTGGAAAAGGGTTGGCTTTGGCGCGAATCGAGTCATTTTAAAACAGCTGGTAAAAAATCGGAAAAAATAGAAATGAGAAAAATCAAGAGTACTTCACAGTCACGTCGGCTTACTACCATTCTATTCTCCCACCTGAAAGAATATTCTATTCCCTGATAACGATATATATTTTCAATTTTTTCTTAAAATAGATCACTATCTCTCTCCATCTCTCTTTGTACGCGAATAACATTTAGAATGCACCAAAATTTGCCATCAATTTGAAGATATACAATAAATGTTTGTTCAAAAGTGATTGTTGAAATCAAACGATACTCAAGAGGGTAAATTACCTGGTTAATATGTAAGGACATATTTACTTGTTTATAGAATTAAAACCAATTACAACCTGCCCAGTCCATATTTCCTCGCTTAATCGTGATCCACTTTAATAATAAATAAGTTAAACGAGGCAGGCAAATCGTTTAATTAATCCTTAAACCTTCGTTTGTTTGTCGCCCGGACAGCGTTCGCGGAGATTGCGGAAAGTAGATTAGATAATATTAAGCAGTGCATTTGTATAGTGAAATAATTTAAACGGAACATGAATACGCTTAATAATAGGTACATGTGCGTTATGAGTACGTCGGTAATATCATGTACGGAACCCCGCTAATCTAATAGGGAATGACAATATGGGTCTGCGATTACGCTAATCGGGGGTCCCGGACGGCCTTTCACAATGCGCTGTATTGCGCTTCCAATTAACGTCTGATCTGCAGCGCGCGCCTCCCTCGTATGTAGTTTGCTCTTAGTTTGCAAAATCAGTAACAATATTTAATGCCCGTGAACGCAACACAGTGGCGAATACTTTATTAACCAACGAATAACAATTTCCCGTCCATCCGCTAAAACCCGTCATCTTTAAAGCAGAATTGCATTATTTAAATTTTTTCATTTTAATTTAAATTTCAATTTAAAATTAGACCAACGACGCTTTTATGCGTCCGATTTGATCGATTGGCGCATTAATTAATTAACATATTTATAGGATGTGTTCAGATTTGTTGTGCAGGGTGCTCCTAAAAAGGTATAAGGTGATATATTTTTTTTTTCCATGTAAATTGGAAATCAATACGATTAAAAAAGTTTTATATAACACAAGTCTGCGATTCAGTTAATTTTTAGGATGTTACACAGTAAAGTTTGAAATTATAAATAACTTGTTATCTTTTTTTAAACTAAAGATTCACAAACCTTAAAGTTAAACACAAATAAATATTTACACTAAATTATACTTGTACTGAATTTAAAGACGCCTTCAATAATGTCAAAATATGCAAGAGTAATTTTTAATGTTACTTATACCGACGCGTTCTGTACCATCATGCCTAATGAATTCTTGATCGTTCATTTCAGCCGTCGTTTACTATCAATTAACATTAGATAAAGCCGGATAACAAACTGCATAATTTTAACTGCCAAATTGAATTCGATCGCTCTCGCAACAAATTTTACGATTCGCAATACGAATCGTAAAATGCCCCGTCGCCAATGGGCAATGTGATATTGTTTACATAAAAAAGCAGTTATGTAAATTAACGGCGAAATGTCATAAATTTCGCGGCGGGGAGTTCAAAGACGCGCGCGACCGCATTATGATAATTTTCGAAATATGTTTCGATAAAGCGGTTACGCGCGAGAAGGGCGGGGGCGTCCCGCGACGGGTTCATGTGTACATGAACACGGGCGCGCGAGTTCGTTGTAATGCAGACAATCCCGCGGCCAAAGCAACGCGGAATTTTTCAAATAAGATTGGCACGACGAAATTTGCATGCAAAGTGCGCCATAATATCCTAGATACGTGTAATGGCGCGCACGGCATTAATAACATCAAACACTCGCGGATGCGCGCGAGTTCTTCACATTAGAGATTTCCATATTAATTCTACGCGCCACTCTTCGCCTCCTATTCCACATTGTAACTAATTTGCCAACATTAATGTTATATCGCTACTTTCGCCTCCATCTTCGATCACGCTCAAAGTTTCGCTACTTTTATTTTCAAATTATTTAAAACAATTGTCCAAGAAACAAAAACAAAAAAAGGGAGAAATTACCTTTCTTGCTCTTCAAAGGGAAATAAATTGAAAAGGACCGCGTAAACTCCATTATTTAAATGTTCCGAAAAGTAGAGGAATAAGTGCGAGGAATAGAACGCGAGCCAGAAAAGATTGAGAAAGGTAATAATCTCGTATGGATTTTTGCGCGGAAAATAAGAGATTTATATCGCCCGCAAAAAGGGGAATTGCGCTTGTAATCGTCCTATTTGCAATTACGCGAATGTTGTCCGCGTTTCGTGTTGGAATTTATTTCACGATCGAGGAATAGGCGGCAATCTTATTTGGGCGTCGTATCCTTCGTGGGGGCGACCTTTGCTCGGCACTTTGCGGCAGATGTAATGCGGGATTTTCCAAATAAAGAGGACGCATCGGCCCGTTTGAGAGCGCCGTGTGACGCGATGTGTATACGAAATGCACCAAATCCATATGACCGTTCGATTTTTTTCTCTTTCCCCCTCACCCATTTGCTCCCCCCCCCCCCACCCTATTCTTTTCTGTCCCTTTTTATTTTTTAGTCGTTTGACAATACACGGATGGTATTTGTGCAACGAAAAGCAATTTAGTCGTTTCTGTTTGGTTATTAAACAATTTTACGAGCAAAAGGTATGATAAAAATGTGTAAAATCGCGAAAAATGTATTATGCCGCTTGGATGGGAATGCAATGAAATTGATTAAACGCACGTTTGTGTTTTGGCTATTCATTTGCGAGGATATTCTATTTTCATCATTGATGTGAAATTATGTTTAAATATTTTTCGAATTCATGCGAGGAATGAAAAGCAATTTCGTTGAAAAATCTGATAAATTTTTTCTTCTCTTTTTTTTTTTTCAAAAAATGTAGTTGTAATTGTTCGTGTATTGGTCGCATACAAATCGGACAGCGGTATTTTTATATTCACGTTGTTCATTAGTTTGACGTGCAACGAATTTTAAAATTCACAGCGGAACGTGATTGTAATTGTGCAACGTATTTATTAAATTTCCTACGTTTTGCGAAATTTAACAAGGCGATGATGAAATTGCTTTCTGTAAGATTTTCTGATAGAAACTGTTCGATTATAAAATTTAACCTCGGCAGAACGTCAGAGATGAATTTTATTGTAAATAATGTCATATTTGCTTGGAAAAATTTTACATAATTGATTAATTTATATTAGTTTACATTTACATTTTACATAGTTGATTACAAATCATAATTAATTTATCGTCTGTGATAAGAAATATATTTTTAAATATAGAGAACTAAGTTCAAGATTTTTATATATTAGGCATTTTTAAACAATTTCTACATTTAACGGTTATACAATATATTAGTTCACATTTAAATTACAGATAATTAACACTTATTTAAATGATAGCAAAAAAATATGTAGTAAAATAATTTAGCCATTAAGTTACTGTTATTTAGCAACAAGCAATAAATAAAGGAAGATAAAAATGCATCGTTATAAATTATCGTCAATTAAAATAACCAGTATTTCATCAGATTATCATTCAAAATTAAAAAAAACTGTTATAATTTGTTGCGATATTAAATAACGAACAATTACACTTAAAACCATAAATTATAAACAAAACCAGATTATTTATACCTTTAATGAAATAATTTTGAAATAACAAGGAATTATATAATGCAAGAGTAAACAGTTTACACATTCATAAAAACAAGTCTTACGTATACACCTTATTGCTTTCAAAATGCACGTCATCAGTAACCGATTTGTTTATTGAAATTAATATAAGATACGAATAACGCGTTAAAAGATTCTTATAATTAAATAATTTTGTTATAAATCAAACATTGTTAACACATTAAACATTACAATCACGTTTCAAGTCAAAATAATGTATTTAATGAAATTTACAAAATATTACAAAATAAGTAATCAATTTATATCTTTAAATTTTTATTACGTTTTCTTCTTTAATTTTAATAATAATTTAATAAAAAAATCTATCAATTGCTATTAAATACAACAATTAAGTAGCGTTATCCTTTTATTTTCTTCCCCTCCCAAACTTTCGATCAATAATTTATAACTTTGGGAACACAAATTTCAGAGAAATGACTACTCCGTTTCAGCAAAATATTACATAAATCAGCAAAACCGCGCAGCAGGGCTACAACACTCAATAAATCAATCCCCTCATAACTTTTTGCCGTCCAGAACCCTCCAACTGTGAACACTCCATAAACCGCGACTTACAAAAAATCGAAGCTCGCGTTAATCCGTGCAAATAAAGCAGCGGTTTCGCCGACCGACACTTGCAGTTGATGAAACAATTTCGCCCGTCGCATTGGCCGTTTTGCGAACGGCCATTATCCGCGCGCTTATCGTCACTGCGGAGATTTACTTGAGGTGCTTCCCGTGTCATCAAGATGCGCGCTCGCACGCATCTCAAGCGGTTCGCCGGGCATTTTTGCGTTATGGACGGCGAGATTTACGTCGGCTACGGGCGACTTTTCTCGGCCAAAGGATTGCGCCGGGAGCTTCCCATTCGACGCCTTGTTTTGAAATATAAGCACGCTCCTTCGCGCGAAGTCACCGCAAAAATATGGCCGTTTAACTTCCCTCGAGTATTTTTCAGTCGTAAAAAGTCCATTTGCAAAAGATAACGCTTTCTTTGCGAAAAGGCTTTCCCGCGAAATCGTATAGATATTTTGACAAATTTCATTTCGGTAAGGGAATGCAAATTACGCTCTTGCAAAAGAATTATGTTCCTTAAATTTCAAATAATAAGCGAAAGAGTTCAAATATGCACCGGGGAAGGGTAACGATCTTATATATGGGACACAAATGCTTGTAATGTATATTGCGAAAATTCTCCTGTTGCATTTTAAAAAGTTTACACGAATTAAAAATAATACAACATAAATATATATACCTTTTTTTAATTTGACTCGAATAAATAGCATTTTCACATATTGTTGCAAAGTATAAAGTTCACTAGATAATAATGGTTGGATGAATTCCGAAATAAAAATCCGTTAAAATTGAATCGTAATATTCACCTTTGAAATGGAGCACCTGTCAACTTCAATGCTGCCCAAAAATAACGTTTATTAATCATAGCTGCCCTTAGAGAACAACAAATCATTTTTAAGTACGAACGAGCGAAAGGGTTAAAAATAAAAGCGTGACACAGAATGTTTCGAAACGAGGGTTTCCTTACATAACAAAGTTTTAACTTATTTTGGGTTCGAGTTAAATTGGGATACTTGTCTCCGACTCGTGTTTACAACTATTTATAGAAATTCCAAAAAAAGTGTTGCACTTTGCACGTAAACGAGGTGGAATTTTTCGCAAAGGAAACCAGTCGTTCAAATATAAAACAGTACCTCTTCCTTGACACATAAATTAATGCGAGAAACTGTTTTCTTTTTTTCACTTTTATCCCTTGAAATTGTATTTCATTAATTTATTTTAATTTCACCTAACAAGAGTGATATAAATCAAAAACTTTTGAAGAGACGAAGTATCACGAGGAAAAAGTGGGGGGGGGGGCATTCGATGACAGACTCGACGCTCAGGTATCGCGCAGGTGCGTGGCTTCGGGCAACAGTTCGTAACCAAGAAAGCGACACGAGGTCGACGACTCTCATGACTCTTCCGGTATTGCCATCTTCGTCTCGGAATCTCTACCAAGTTTTGTTTATGCCGAACGACCTCTCGCGCAGAAAGTACAAACAGTTCGGATCGGGTCATAGCGGCAACACGAATGACGCAACCTATGACGAGTACACGTTTCGAGGAGTTCATTGTCAAACATTTCTCATATGAAATCGCATAATATCACGTTCAAATAATATTCTTATTCTAAATATTTTAATCTGAACGACTAAATTTAATAATGCCGACGTATTTTAATAATTATTTTAAAATAAATCTTAGTTTTTACTCTAACATTTCGGAAAATTTATAATATAATTTAAATTAGCATGTAAATATAATTGTTAATTAAATTAATTTATATTGTATTACGAATAAATATTGATATCAGTTAAGATATCTGCGAAATATTAAAAAATCTTATTAGATTTACTTGATTAAACTTTACCAATAAATTTAATAATAATATTAATATCGCCAATTTGTTGGATAAAATAATATTATTCCACACTAATTAAATCATATATTATTCACTGAGTTTATCAACGATACAAGTATTGTTAATTTTATTTTATATTTAACCAACTACTTCTCTTTCTAATGTTAAAATACACAATGAATATTTATGATTTATATATTGTACCTTGTTACAGTTTTTATACAAGTTTATTAGCTCCATTTATGTCAATAATATTCTATTGAAATAATTTATAAAGTCAAATTTCACTCAATAATGTCATACGACGTTGATTTGGCAAGGATCCTAATTTTCTCGATTATTATGTTTCCCGTAACTCGTGCAAACTTTATTTCATTATGAAATTAAAATATGTTATGCATATAAAACAATTTCTTACAGAGCACTGACATCAGGCTTGTAATATGTATTACATTTTAAGTTACAAAAATTTATAAATAAATTAGTAAATAAAGTAATAACGTTAATTAAGACATTACTTCAATTTTTAAATATTACAAAGCTCGAGTAACTATAAATTTGAAAAAAAAAGAAAGTTGTCGAATAAGGAAGGGTTTTGAGAAGTCAGTAAATCCTATTTCCAGTGTGGAGCATCTTCATTTAACATCATAATATGCATCCTCGAAAATAGCTGAGACAAAAGATGTCACAGTAAAAGTGACAGAGGGTTGTTCAGTTAAGATTTTGCGAAAGTACGCAACGTCATAATGGGCCGCGCGCTTGCCAAACTATTTTGTAATGACGGTACTCGCGTATTTTGATAAGACTGAGAGGAGCATCAAAAGGTAACACCTGCGCGTCATAAATCACAAGTTTTCTTTTTCGATCAACACACTTGACTGCGTTATTAATACAAAACAAAACGATATTAATGTTCGCGGATTAATTAAGCGCGGCGTTAACAATATTTCATTCGGCATTCTAACGCAAACTTTAGCGATAATAAAATAAACGTTTTATTAAATATTAAATCACTCCGCTAAAGTCCGACGTTTGGAGCAAATTTTAAACGTTTACAACTCCGGCGATTTATTTAATTTAATTATACGTTAATTTGAGCCGATTTATTATTATCCCCGAAATCATTGCGATAAAGTGTTGCGAATTTTGGATTATTAATTCAATCAGCAATCAGTCGAATTATTAATTAATCATTTATTCAATAATTCAATCGATAATCAATCGAATAACTAATTAATTATTTATTTAATTAATTAATTAATTAATCATTTAATTAGATTTGATTGCAATGAACGAATCATCATACTTGATTGGAAATCATGGCCTGAGAATTTTTGTTATTTGCGCGAACGACAGTTGATAATATTCGATAAATTTCATTTTCGCGCGGTCTACGATCCGGGGACGCGTCTTCTGTTATGCGGCGCGTATAAAAACAACAAATCTGCAAATTGAAAGCAAGACAAGTGGATCTAAAATTACAGTTACGTTTGTCTCGTTCGAGCACGCGTAAGCGTGATTCCGTTTAACGTCACCGTTTGTAACGGGTCGCGCTAAGACTAAATTAGGAAGCCGCGAATTAAGAACAGCTGAAAATAATTGCCGCTTGCGAAAACGCACAATTTTCGCGTTATTTCTGGCTGTCATTGTTCGCGCGGGGTTATGTTACACCGCGACCTCCTTTTGTATCGAAGTTGAAGCAGAAGTTTACAAAACTGAATGATGGCTTGTTCCCGGAATATAACAAGTTTGTGTCAATGTTTGCCGAACGCGATGGAATTATTCGCGAAAGTTTAAAACAGATATTACGCTCTTTTTATTACTTCTTACAAATGCTGGAATTTGTAAATAAGTTTGAATTTTTTCAATCTGAAACGATGCCCGTTGAAAGTACATTGAATTACTAATTACATTCGGAAGAAAAAAAAAAGAAACAATTTTTTCCCCTCCCATTTTAAAAAGTTTGACACCTACTTTTCTATTATAAATGAAGTTCCTTCCATACTATAATTGAATTAAATATTATTTTACTCATTAAAAATGTATATAATCAAATTGATTTCAAACTGAATTATATTTCCTTAAACAATTTCCAAAAGTGACACTTTTAATAGAAAATTACTGCAAAACTAAGAGAAAGAGAGAGAGAAAAAAAGGAAAACTTTTGCCCCTCAGCTGAAAATCACTTTATCAGCAAAACATTCTAAATCTTGATTAACGCGTTAAAAGAATCGCAGAAACGCAGCCGCAGTTTAAAGTTGGTACAATGCTTGTTTGAAGCAGGAAATTTGCGCTACATCAAACGATCTTATTCTGGACTGCGCGCGCAAACATCAAACATCCCTGCCCAAATAACGCGCGAGAGTATCCCAACACCCCGGCTACACCTTAATGACCAAATTACTCAGAGCGTCTCAATTCCATAAAACAAAAGGCATCGGCGGGGCCCTCGCAGCGCGAGCCTAACCTGAAATACGGCCGACTTAATACTCAAATGTATGGCCTATAAAATACGCGATAAAGTATACTGGGGTGAAATTTATTGTTATCATCGAAGTCAGCCATGCAGCGCGCGTCAAGTGGGTAAATATAGTGCGACTCTCCTCTGCCAAGACTTTGCGCGCGCGCGCGCGCGCGCTCGGCCCTCTCAGTCCCGGGAGTTGGTGCTTTGAATCTCCAAGCCTGGCGTGATTCATACCAGGCTGCCAACCACGGCAACATTTATAACATAGTCATGTTCCCGATGTCGCGCGCTGTTGTGACGAGGGACACGCAGAAGGAGGCCGCGACGCTTCGCCTGGCATGACGCCGCGCGGATGTAACCACCCAACGTATCGCCGCGAATAATCCGCGAGAATCATTATTTAGTCCACGCGATGGCCATTACTCCGATTCTCCCCGTCGTTGTTCGCTCGTTTCATTCCTGTCATTAACTTTTTTTTTTATAACAATCATTGCAATCGACTGGGCAATCCGTCATATAACCCCTATGCAAATTATTGACTGAATAAATTTTAGTAATGTTTCAGTCCCTTCAAGAATTCTTAGTCACTTTTCTGTTGCAGTTTTTTTTTTTTTTTTTACAATAGTTTTATTTGATTCACTTCGAAAAAGTCTCGATTAATTAAAGATTTTGGTTGCAATATTGTAATATTTTGTACGTTTGAATGAAGTAAAAATGTTGTAAGATGATTGAATTAAGCTGAAATCTTTTATACTGAAATACAGGTATCAAATAATTGTGAGAAATCCGTGAATAAAACTAAACTGACATTAATCTGAAGAGTCTGGCAGGAGTATGGAAATGATCTGGCGAAAAATAGCTAGACCTATATCAAATTACGTTATCTGATATGTTCGACGTATACTAATAAGATAATTTTTGGAAAAAATATCATGATAGGACTTACATTTGAATTCAAAATGTAGATAGATCAAGTTACATGCACAACTGAAGAATTATGTATTATTTTCATACATAATTAAGGTTAATTACACGAGGTATAAAACAAAAGAAAACACAAGATCTTTACACTTTGCAATTTCTTTAAGGTGATATTTTTTTAACTTTATAATAAACGACAGACTTTTACATGCATATACAGTACAATGTGTTTATCAGAAAATCCTTGCGAACCAATTCTTGGTTCGAACCGCCCATTTTCCGGCAGTCGTCTTTTCCGCTTCGAAGTCTGTGCTTGTCATAAAGTAATTTACATGCATTATCCAAAGATAACTAGGGCTTTTGCTGAACGAAGGATATGGATGGTGATCTTTTGCATGAGCATCAAGTTCGGTTGAGAGGTTAGATTGTTCGTTTCAAGGCTCTTTCCCGAGGATTTTAAGGTACTAGTTGAATGAAAAAAAAGGAAAAAAAAAAATGCCGGATGAAATGATATACTCCAGACAGTCGAACTAATAGATGGATTCGTTTTTTTTTTCCCCATTATCACTCCCTTATTATATTCGATATATTTTTTTAAAATGGTATCATTTTTTACATTAGACCTTCTGAATCGGTTGAACAAGAAAATTATATAATTTAGTCGATCAAAAAAAAAACAAAAGTAACAAAGAAAGTGGGTTCAGTATTATTGAAATTCGCCGCGAGTCAATTTATGTCTAACGTGTTTGAAGAAAAATATTTACAGGGTTTTAAAATATTTTGAAATGGTGCTGGAAATCTCTATTTTTGTCTCATCATCAAGGGTCTATGAGATGGGACGCACCGCTTTCAACACAACAGTCAATAAATAAGTCTACCTGGAAAATGTACGACAGCCCGAGTAAAAGGTCGTACCATTTTTCTACGCTGTCATACGTCGTTCCAAGTGGACAAAAATTCAATGTGTTCTGAACTGTTGGATTCATGTCAAATACCGTTTGTCTGAATCAGATAAACCAAATTAGCTTTTTTTCCAAATACATATCAAAAGTCATCTCGGCCTTATAAAATACTACGGCAGAACATTGAACTAAATCGTATACTTGAATAATATAAGTCAAAGTTACTGCAATTATATTAACTTCGGATTAAGTTTGCTTTGAAAATGTATTAATTTTCGTAGTTTTAATTTCTGTGGCCTAAGAACTAATCCTCGCACTTGAAACTAATATTTAAAATTAGATACTTTTCAAACGTGTCAAATCGTTTAGAAAATACAATTTCGGTCCTATGAAAATATGAAAACATATTTTCATAAAGCTGAGAACACGTTTGCACGCACGAAGTACACACAAACAAAATAAACTGTTATTGGACATTTTCAATACATTTTTCAAATTTTCCATTGTCACTAATAATTTTCCCATCAATTTGAGAAACAATATTTACAATAGAAGGGTCGGTAATTTATTGGAATTTTCTGTATATATTATGTAAATATACATAAAGCATAATTTTAAAAACTACTTTGTTTAGTTTCAAAATTATAATCAAGTATTTCTCCTATAAATTTATTGGAATAAACACTTTATTTCGTCATTTCTTTCATATTTTATTATAAGCATATGTTCATAAATCGTCCTGCCGGGTGTACCAGCAACTTGGATTAAATAATTCAGTTTGAAGTACATCAACGTCGCTTAAATCAATACTAAATAAGCTATCAGACGTCCAATAAAATTTCCCTCCGCAGGAGTAGTGACAGTCCCAAATAAACACTTTTTCCTAATTCGTAACGGCCGAATTTATTTACTCTACTCTTCTACGTCCCTGTGCCGCACGCGCTAAGTTATAACTTGGCGCAGCGGACCTAACTCAATCACGAAAATTACACCAGTCGCACGGACAAATCCCAACCGAATCTCTCTTTAAAAGGCCTGTGTGGATATTGCCGGCGAATCTGTATTATCTAAAGGAGGTCAGCACTCCAAGACGGCACATTCGCCGGTTAATTAAATTAGTCTCTCGGTGTGTTCCCCCCACTTCTTGGCGCGCGACGCGGCCGAGCGTAGCGCGTCTCCGAAGTGGCTGCCACCTTGGCCTGACAAAGCTCGCGCCATTGTGAAATAAACGTCGATCATTTGGCCTGACATTTGGGTCACGTTCGATTTGCCCCGGGTGCGTTCGGCTTAACCCGCGGCTGCGTTCACGTGCAATTATTCCCAACCTACATTTCGCGAAAATCCGACATGCGACGGCGGAAGTTTGGTCCCAGTTCGCGTGGCTTTGGATCGAGATTAGACACGGCTTTATGTGCGAAAATTTGTAAGCATTACGCCTTACTTTTAATTAGGAGAGACGTTAATTAAGGCCGTGATAAAACGACGAAGAAACGCATTATGGTTTAATGGTTGCGCTGCAGTGTTGCGTTTGAAATTAAAATGAATAAATTAACGCCGCGATGTGTGATCTTTAGGAGACAATTTCCACCCTGTTTACTAACTTCGAGCGTCAAATGGCACCGACTCTTCAATGCGAAATATGCGCTCGAGTTGTACTTTATGGTTCCTTAACAACTTTGATGGAGAAAATGAAATGACGATAAAACGTTGTTGTGTATTAAATTTTTGTCTTTGATGTTGAGTTAAGAGTTTTTTGAAAAATGCACGTTATTTATGCTCATGCTGGTCAAATTTTGTACTCAATGCGATAATAATTTATAATTAATTATTAATAAAGTAGCTAAGTAGTTATTAAATTTTACCTTAATAGGGAAATATAAAATGGATGCTTGGAGAAATACAATAATGATAATAATTTCTGCGCGTTGAAAATGAATGCGTAATGTTCGACGATATGTTTGAGAAAATTAAAGTTTATTCAAAACTGATGATAAAATAGAATAAATGCACACATATCCCCGGGTTATTATAAAAAATAGTATTAACAACTAAAAAATTCTCTCAGTGCTGTAGTAAAAAATTATTTTTACATTTTTTTAAAATATAAAAATTGAAAAGAAAGTTCTTTTTATAATGAAGTCAATCTGGTATCGAACAAAAATGATATAGAAAATTATTTTTTCAAATGTATAAAACAAAAAAAAAGGTGAAAAATTTCATTTTACAGTATAGCTGCCTCTTTTTTACAAGTCATTATTTTTTTCCCCAACTCTTGTAAATTTATCCTCGCGAAAGATTTAATTTCAATAACCGATATCACTTTCAAAATAAACTGTGTACAAATAGGAATTTCATTCAGATTTTTGACACAAATAATTTTACGATAAAAATTATAATCTAATTCTGTATAGTATATCTTAAAAATCTTGGGATTATACATTCAGACTTTTTATCGAAGACTATGGTGATCATTGCTACGCTTTTCTTCCCGGGTACCACGAGATCTTAGTGACAAAAATAATGTTTTTACAAGCCAACTAACAATTCTAATAGCACCACGTATTAATACACATGATTCAATTTAGTTTATTTAGAATTCACGTTGACTTGGTTTGAATTTTCGGATTAGCTAATGGCTTCGTTATTTGAAACAAGGTTAGTAATTTTGGTCATGGCAGATGCCGAACGATATACACCGGTCGAATAGAAAAGACATTTGAACGGCAAGATGTTTAGACACTTCGTGACTGGAAGATACAACAAATCTAAAGTCGGAGTCAGTTGAAAGGACGACGTATGCCGAAGTTGCTGGGCCAAGTATTGCAATCCACTACAAACTGTTTCGGACTGTTCAAGACGAAGACATAGGACAAATCAACCGCAAACTTGACGCTCGAATGCCGCCTCGATATTGCTAAATTCGCCAACCGAATTCACTTCTGTTCAACAAAGAATATAAATGCAAACTACGGTCGAACGACTTATCAGAAATCGCAATAGAGCACCAATTTCATACAACTCCAGACCATTTTAAGCGTCAATAGTTAATAAATTTAATTAATAATAATATTATATATATATATATATATATTATTCTAATGGCAGTTTTGAGACCAAATCGCCATTTTATTGACTTGTTTACTGGCAGTTTTGAGGACATTTGGTAGTTTTGAGGACTGTCCCCAAAGTCACATTGTGAAACAATGGCAG
>JABFPN010004791.1:0-14363 GCA_022817305.1 Leptoteleia sp. ZL-2020 | reverse complement strand
ATCAAATTATACTCCCGTGTCAATATAATAGCGCTCTGGTCTGTAGATTATAAAATATAAATTAATTAAATTTTGATTATAAAACACACTAACTCCGTGACTGCAGGTCTTATACTTGCCCTTAAGCCTATATTAAACTGTATACCATTATTAGTATAAATTAAACAAGTTTAAATTTCCCGCCATCGATATTCAGTTATTGGCTAGGCAACAAACCGGATATAGCGTTTCAATTGCAAAACAAACGGAATTCTTCTTTTATATAATTATGGGGAAGCAAATTGGATGATATTGGGTAAGCAATGATTGTGAGAATGATGATTACCCTGGTTAAAAGAACACAAAGTTTGATTTCAAAAGTGTGTAGTGCACGCGTGCAGAATTTTGTGTTTCCGAACGCAGCCATAACTTAAGGTGATGCGTTAAGTCTGCTGCCACGGAGTTAGTTTTATTTTAATTATATATAATTATTATATAAAAACGTTTTATGTATTTTTGTATACATTTCTATCGTAAAAATATATTAACAATATATTTAATGTATGTTTTCAGGTATTTTCAGAATGATTATTTTGGAAAAATCTTAAAAAAAAAATTACCCAATTTTTATTAATTTAGAACGATTAAAGATTTAAACCATAACAAAAAAAAGATTCTCTTCTAATGAAATAATGCTGAAGAAAAAATTGTGTTAAAATGCAAAATATCGATAAATTTCGTTTTGTTTTGTTTTTAATTCCCATTTTGCGTTCTTCCAAACGTAAACAAACATTGCTAATCCTTTTATCTTATTAATGCGCCTAACCGCATATTTACAAATAATAATAGTTTATGATTTAAATTTAAAAACGTTTTATTCTATAGTCCCATTCCAAAGAGATTACATTGGAATGACTTTCAACGATTAGCATTTGTAACGTTCCAAATCTCATACCCGTGGTTGCGAAAGTTTTCGGCAACTTATAAATTTAAAATTATGGATAATTAAAATTTAAATTTTATTTAATTAGCGTGGGATTAAGGAATTTAATAATCAGCAAATTGGGCGATTGTCAAAGTGTGATAAATGACGCCCATTAAAACTCTATCGTTGAAATTCACCACAATCTACGAGCGAACATTTTTGTATTAATTATCATAATGTAGTTAGTGTCGACAAGATAATCGTGATTGGGTTCAAACGCATTTATAAAACGTAACGGGCGTCTGGGATTTTGAAATATCAAACTGGCTTCTAAGACAATCAATTATTCCATGAAACTTCGCAGGATGCTCGAGGCGAGTCCCCTCAATTCCAGTTTTTCAGGCATAAATATATAAATTTGCCAATAATTATTGATGCGTACAATGAATCATATACGATGAAGCTGTTTTCGATATAACTTTAATCTATGTGAATTGATATTCAGGGATTTGCAAACAAGATTTATATTTTGTTTAGAATGCGACATTAATAATATTATTGTTATATTACTTTTGTATTGCTGTTTTATTGTATTGAAATCCTACTTTATTATTTTTAGTTGAATGAAAAAATAATAAATAAACTTGTTTATTTACAATGCACAATATGTTTATTTATTATTTAATGTCGTAACTGAACAATATAAATAACCCTATTACAACAAATTAAAACATAATAACGTGTAAAAACATAAAGAAACATATGTCCCAATTCTGTTAATGTTTACGCATTTGTATGCTTTAATACGTATTTAAATATTCTATATGTCATTTTTAAACACTGATGGAATATAATTGTGTGAAATATTTATATTTTGTTAATAAAGAATAATAATTTATCGCAAATATTTTAAATTATGACTTTAATTTTATATAAATATAATTTGAAAAATATGAACATAATATTCTTTTCTTATGCAAGGTTTAAGAATATTTCTTATATTCAAAAAGAATTTACCATTATTATTATCAGGAGTAAAGGATCTCCTTGAATATGTGCTTATACTCATATGATGCATTTATGTGTGAGCGGATCTAATGAACCCCAGTTTGAGCGGGTCAGAGGAGAACGGCTGCTACTATGAGGACAACTTGACTTCAAACTTGAGTACAAAAGAAGGCTTATGTATGGGTGTTTTATGGGGTTCTGACAAGAGCTTTTAAAACAAGTCTGCAGGGGAAAGAGATTCTTATTAGAGCTACTTATACTTCAATTTATGTGTGGAACAACTCCGCGTGCGCAAAGGAGCTTGTATCATTTCTGTTCTATTGTGGTGAATTTAAAGTATAAGAATGAAAACGAATGTTTAAGTACACAGGATATTAAAAGGGGGAAATAAATCTTTCACATATGCAGTAGAAAGATATTAGATTATTTTCATGCAATATATATGTGATATAATTTTCCTTTTAAACAAGTTCGAAATTCTATACAGTGACAATCTATATTTCATACACCATTTTTTTGTTTATAACAAAACCTATCAAATTATATAAATCAATTTAATGTAAATATATTTTATACATTTGAATGTCTGTCTTTTTTATTAATTTTTATTGTTTAGTATAGGTCAGGAGTCAATAAAATTATAATCTTATCCAAAGAAAGTATCTTTTACTACTTCAGTACGTTTTTAACACAAAACTTTAAGTAGAAAACAATACAAACAATTAACTTCTTAGAAATGATGCACTGTTTTTTTACTCAACATTTTACTCAAAATCATCTCCGTACTTTGTTTTACGCCTGATCTTTGACTTTGCTTCTTCAGGAGCTTGATAATTATCTCTTCTGGAACGATCATCCAATGTTTCATATCTATAATAAAAAAGTAATTTTTAAATATATAATATAACTTAATTTTTGAGAAACAATTCTTATTATATTTAATTTTTATATACTCGTAAAAATAAATTATCTATCTGATTTGTTTATAATATTGGTTCAGTCGAATACAACTTTTTAGATGTATACCTTCTAGGTTCATCCCAAAAGAAGTTTGTTGTTTCTTGTCTGATAGTAGGTTTTCTGAAATTGAAATAATATTTTATAATATATTGAAATAAATGTGTGCAACTCTTTCTAATGCAAGTCATTTATGAAACTACCAAAACAAATTATAAAAAGTAATTAACTTATTATCAAAATCAAGACAAATGTTACATTCTATTTTATTAAATTTTATTAATTTTTGACTTATCTACCTATCATCATTGAATGCTGTCCTATTTTGTTGTCGCAGATCATCATATGTATTAGTGAATGGCCTACGTGCTTGTACTGGCTCTGAAGAATTATCTGGAGCTGCAAATTTTTATTGTTATTGAATATATTTTATATTAAATACATTTATAATTTTGTTTACACGGTACAAACCATAATTGTCTGAAGATTCAAAAGCATTTATACTTGGTATATCCAAGCTAATTCCATCATGTCTTTTTTCAATGGGTTCATCATCCGTTGATTGTCTAAAAGAAATATGTTTCATATTATTCTTTTGTTTATTTCTAAATGTTATTCTTATATCATTTACAATATATATTTCATGTAAACTAATGAAACATAATTGTCTAAAATTTTACTTCAAATATCGCAACTGACATTAGTGCACTATATATTAAAGCAATATATAATAAAATGTATTTGTTAACAAATGCTACTTATAAATAATTATAGTTTAAATTACTTTTGATCAAGTTGTTGATTTCTGTTGTAATCTTTTGTTACAATTAATTGTTTGTTTAAACGTTCAAAAGTGCTTTTTGGTAATGAAGAGTTTACACAGCCTATCACATAAGTCATCCTTCCCATAATGAAGGATAGAAAACCACTGACAGACACAATGACCAGTGTGGACTTCGTACTTTTTGATTTTATATATCCACTTTTTATGCCCCATAAAACACTGAGACCGCCAAAAATACCTAATGGCACTCCTCTGTTGAAAGTAGCTTCAGAATTACATCTTTTTAAAACTTGAATTTCATCAGGTGTAAGTTTTGCCAACAAAGGATCCTAAAAATTATACAATGATTGATCATATATTGTTTTTAGGAGTATAAAAATTAAAAATTTTAAATAAATTATACTTTTGTGATTATTATATATTTTTTAATTGATTAAAACTTCCAAATATATAATTATAAAAGTAGTTAATAATGTTACTTAAAGCATAATAATTAATAATAAAAGTTAAAGTGGCTATGTTTGTTTCAAAAACTGTTTCAAATATTTGACAAAATAAATAATTACATTGTATAATGTTATGAAATTTAATTATTACGTATTACTTTAAACTTTCAAAATATTTATAAAAATAATGAATTCCTTCACAAATGACTTATGTATCTTTCAATTTATTTACATTTTCTTCTAAGAATTTATTTGTATTTGTTGAAACATAATATATTCTTCGATTTACTTTACAAAATTTAACACCCAATTAAATTTAGCAATGCTAAAAGGAACATAATATTTATATATAGAAAAGTAAGGTTAACTTTGATGCGCAAAATCCAAAACTTACTTCAATTTTCCTGTCCATGTTTGGTTGGAACATATTGAAATCAAGGTATTTTGTTAAGTATCGACAAAATACAACTAAAATTAAATATTTATATTATTAAAATAATTCTTTCCCAAATTCATGTCCAACCACAGAGTTGAATATAAGACATAACATATACAAATCTGCGTAAAGGTCTCTGCGCACAATATCTCAATCCTGCATACGTATTTGTATATATAAATCTGCGATTTTCAGCTTACCATAATGTCCTGTGTAGATGCCTTAAAATTCCATTAAAGGTAGCTGCCTTAAGGTTAATATTTTCAACGAATAAGAATATTATATATTTTTGTACAGTTTTCTAATGTTTCAATATTTAAATTTAATTAGTAAAAACATCAGCAAAATTAGTAAACAAGTTTAATTAAAAGAATTTAAACTTGTCAATAATGTTAAAAATGTTATTACATTGGCAATCCTGATGGGAACCGATGGTCACGAGGGTCACGAGACGTCACGAGTGTAATGGCCGAAGGTGGCTAACTTCAGTTTACTTCAAATGGTCTCTACAATTCTAAATGGTCTAGTAGCCAAGTGATTTATTTCATGAATTAATAGATAAGGGTGCTACTTGCAGTTGTTTTGCGTGCAGGGTAGCATCTGACCGAAAGGAAGCATTCATTAGTGCGGCCGCTTCCTTCATCTAATTTTTTGTTACACATTAATGAAAACTTTAACGCGATGGCACTTGCATTGAGGTACATATTGTCAAGAACTTTCATAGGCCTCGCCTCATTAGCCACTCTTATTTTAGGTATGTTTAAGCTACTTTGCGTTTGCAAATTAATATTATTGTCATCTGTTTTTTTTACACTTATTAAATTCATCGTATTATGAATTTTGAGCTCCAATTTGTATGATCAATTATGTTTTCAATTTATTCACAATTATATTATCTATAAGATTTGATTTAATAGGTTTTAAAAACTCACATTTTTAATTGATTAATTTATCTTTCTTTATTATTATAATTATTTGTTTCCTGATAAGTTTATTAACTTGTCAATTAAACAAGGTTGTTTGAAAATTCTAATCTTGAAGAACATTGGACAGTTTTCTTGAGTATTTCCAACGTCAAGGGTTTTTTTTGTTGCAATTTTAGTATTAATCTAATTTTTTATTGTAATGTAAATATTTATTTACTAGCCTGTAAGAAATTATTAAATTAAATAAATAAGTAATTGAGATTGATTAATCAATACTTTGAAGTAAGATATTTTTTAATTGAATTTTGTCATAGGATTATTTTTACTGAATAATTATTGTTGTTTTTAGTTCTTTATCATGTTTTTACTGGAAAAGGAGAACGAGTTAGTGTAGCATGGTGAGTAAAACTATCTCCAATATCTTACAATTTGATTTTATTAATAATCTGTTACTTTATAAGTTATGAGAAACAATTTTTAACTTAAAATAAATGTAAAATTCAATGGCCTTAATTAAAGTTTAAGTTTATTGAATCAATTATAATAATCATTCGTGAAAAAACTTTTTTAAATATATTTTTAAACAAGAAATAAATAGACACTGTACAAGGTGATTCTACAATTACAAATTTCTTATATTTGACTCTACTTTTAAAACTTCAATTTTTAGAAATGTTTAAATCAATTAAAATTCAATGTTATAAATCTCTTTTATAAATAATTGTAAATACGTATAATATTTGTAATACAGATCAGCTTAAGATATTTATATAATTATTTTTTTAGGTTTTTGGAAGGATCATCCCCCTATATGTGGGGTTCCCTGGGCATTGGTCTTTCCGTAGCTTTATCCGTAGTAGGAGCAGCTATGTAAATATTTTAAATATTTTATGACATTTTTTTAAAAACTTTAATTAACTTGTTTCATTTAAATTCTTCTCAAATAAAGTATATAGAAACTATTGTAAATAATATACTACTTTTCATTACAAATAATATTACTTCTAGATAAAATATATATTTTTCATACAAAATATTGAAATCTTAAATACAGTAACGTTTCTAAGTCAGTTTTTTTCCAGTATATCCTAAGATATATAAAATGCTTTTTACAAATAAAATGACACAAAACAATTTTTCTAGAAACAATGTATTGAATGGTTCATACTTTTATTTTTAAATAATTGAACAAGTTTGAAATAAATTATTATATTGCGCTATAATGAAATAGCTATTGAGAATTGAATATTTCTTTTGATTAAACTTGATTGTACATTTGATTGTGAATAAATATAAAATCTTTAAATATGAAGTATTTCATATCATCTTTTAGAATTGTAATACAAAAGAAGACTTCATAATGTAAACCTTTCTAATGTAAATAACATTTTTACAATATTTACTTAATTAAGAGTTGATATAATTTATAATTTATTAAATTAACAACATTTTGTATAAACAATTAGTATTATTATAAAAATTTACTATAAATTATATTATACTATTATAAATTTCCTTCTTGCAACAATAAATATAAAATGATTTTTCAGAGGTATATTCACAACTGGTATGTCTATAATTGGTGGTGGTGTCAAAGCTCCCAGGATCAAGACGAAAAACTTAATTTCTGTGATATTCTGTGAAGCTGTGGCCATCTATGGTTTGATTTCCGCGATTGTTCTTACCATGAGATTAGAAAATATACACACTAGCGTTTATAACGTAAATTCAAAAATCAATTCGCAAAACTTGTTTTCTGGCTATCTTATGTTTGGATCAGGTATAGTTGTTGGATTAGTCAATTTGTTTTGCGGCATCTCTGTAGGAATTGTAGGATCTGGAGCTGCTCTCGCAGATGCTGCCAATCCTATTCTTTTCGTTAAAGTACTTGTCATCGAAATCTTTGGTTCCGCCATTGGTCTATTTGGACTCATCGTTGGTGTTTACATGGTAAGATTTAATTTTCCAATATATAAATAAAGTATAATTATTACTTGAAGTTAATCAATAGAAAATAACTGTTACAATTATTGTTTCAGACTGCCAGAGTGAATTTCACAGATAAATAAAAATCTTAAGCAACACATTGAAAGCCTCGTCTAAGAACACAACCAAGTGCGCGGTAACAGAAAAACGAAATGAAATATTTTAGCAGCGCCATGTCGTCCTTGATTTGCATAGATCAGAGCTGTTGATATATACATATATAAATATATATATATCGCGAGCCGAAATTCTGATTTAGCACATGCTTTTGTACGAATTACATAATAATAGTGACGGCTGGATTTTGATCTGTTGACCTACAATGTAATTTACTTATATTCAAAGTTCAAAGGGTGGGAGGGGGGACAGGTGTCGCCGATTATGAATAACAAAGAAAAAAAATATATACAAAAGTAAAGAAATTTAATAGCGCGTTAGTTCGTTTTATCAAGCTCATCAAAAGGCGTGTGACTAACTTGTTGAATTTGGTACGGCCAAATAGCGTGTGTACTTGTATTTCATATATACTTTAGCGTTCAAATGATACACATTCTCGAGCATACATTTAACGCACTTTCATGTAGAAAACATCGGTATAGTTCGTAGCATGAGTACCCACAGAAATATTGTTCAGTTCATTGCGAATAAAATAACTTTTTCAACGATGAATTACTTAAATTCCACAGAGAACTATATATGTAGTTTTAAAAAGTTAAATGTAATTGAAAGCCGATTTCATAAAAGATTATTTAAAAGTTCAAAGATTGCCGAGCAATCAATTGATTTTATTTCAAGTATTCAAGCGGTAATGAAATTGATTTTTGAAGGAAATCGTCTTAATATTCCATTATCCTCCATTCGGCCTTTTGGAATCCTCCGCACAATCCAAAAAATGACGCAGCATTCCAATAAATCTTGTAAAAATAAAATAAGATTCTTATGGAATATAAAGATAACATTTTGGGAAAGGTAATTTATTAACAACAAACTGAACAAAGTTTCTTGTTGGACGGCGCATTATTATTCCCAATGTACAACTGTAAAATAATCGAATCGATTAATAAGGTTGCGTTTGTCCGCATAGATTCAGATGGTCATTATCGTGATTCGACAGCTCTGTGACATGATTGCATTCTTGGTATCGATCGAATTTTCAATTTCACAGTCGAGTTCGAATTTGCGTTATCCTGCTGCAAGCTGGAAGACGTATTTATTAGCTTATTGTTATTCTTGTAAATAACTTTATCTGTTACTCGGAAGGAAGTTAATTTCAAACTTGCTTTGAGACAAATTAACTTGGAAATGAAATGACTAAAGTAAATCAGATTACTACGTGCTAGAATGAAACTTAGTACACCTTTATGTAATATCAGTATGTAAAATACTTCACTCTACTATACCGTGTAAATTTATGTTTAATCTTAGTCATTTCATTCTTAAATTAATATACAATATAGTAAAAGTTAGTTAAATTTTTTTTATCAGCTTATTTGTTTCCATTATTTTTTCACCTTAGAATCTGTTTTATGTATTTAAATCATCAATAACATTTATAACTTCAAAATTATGTATTGCTTATTTAGAAAATTATGGAAAATCATTCTATGATCACGCACAGAACATTTCAGCTTGCGTCAGGACACGCTTTGGACTTTTATTTTCATTTACAAAAGAAAATGTGTTCCACTGTTAGTAACGTGTATAAAAAGACACTGTCAGGATGCAGTGATATAAATATAGACACGAGATGTAGATAAAGTTCGTAAATGGTTCATAACAAGTATGTACGGCATATTTTATTGTTGCGCTGGAGCAAACGCGTGTATATAACATTTGCTTTGGCAAATATTTAACTTTATATTGTAATATCCTCGACACAATCTTCACACTTATACCCGTAATCTTTACAGCTTTTCAAACAGTATTGTAGCCTTCCATTGTTTAATAAATGAAAAATTTAATCCGAGTCAAAGGAATTATGAAAAATTGAATAAAACAGTAAAGTTTATAAATTTAAGATCGAATTTAAAGTAAGAGAGAAAAAGAATAATATATGTATGAAAAATGGATTCAGGTAATAATCTCAGATAACGAACGTTTTGTATGAATAACGTTTTAAGTTTGAAAGAGACACGTGACACGACATTGCCTGATACAGATACGTGTATTGTCGATTTGACAACAGCGGAGTTTAGTCACTCTTGTAAATGGTAGTCAGAAATTAGATATACTTTTTAATTTTTCGCGCACATTGTCCCAATGTGTGCAGAATTTCAACATAAAGAAGATATGACTTGTATCGGTTATTATGGTAAAAATTTCTGTACACATCAAGCTGCTTTCATTCCCAGTTAAGCTCAAAGTGAGTTTTTGAGATATTTAACGATTTTATAAATCTGTATGATAGTTGGGGGGGAGGGGGTTTTCGTTCTTTTTAAATTGCCGTTAGTTGTTTGCGTTTGTTAACGTTTAATTGGTAGAAAGAAGTTTCAGAGACAAATGATTATAAGGAACGAATTTGCAAACAACTATGTAAACATGTTCATATATATACTTATGGAATAAATACTGTTAGATACATGAGATGTATGATAATCATGTATGCGTGTAAGTGTATATGTGTATGTAATATAAATAAATGTCAATAATGAAGTTAATTTTTGTTCATTTCTAGACTGATAATGAAAATAGCTGGCTTTTTGTTATTATCTTCATGTTTTTTAAATTTTGGTTTTATGGTGAAAACATTTTTGTACAATTTATATACATATATATCAATTGGTTTTTAATTTTTTTTATATTTACATGAATTAATTGTTTGCAGCTTTATAATTAAATATATTTGTTATAATATATTCATGAAAAAGACTCCTTGTTTACATTTGGTAACTGTTATCAAGTGACTTGAATGAAAAATTCATAAATTTCTCGCTTTTTTTTCTTAATACGTGGAAATTACTACTATTTTTTATGTTATATTGCGAAAAGCAAGATTTTCCCAAGCGAATCTTCAGAAAAGGTCCTTGTTGGTGGAGTTAAGAAGACTTAATACCAAATCCGAAATGTTATCAATGTCAGCCAATAAATGTTACATAAAAACATAATTAACTGTTTATCTACTAAATCGATAATTAATAATCGTGAAATAAAGCCCACGACAAACGTACATCTAACATATACCCGGTCATCAGAATGATTTGCACTGTAGTTTCTAAATTTTCTTAGACCGTCATTAAGGTAATTACTTTTGCAAGTCATTTCAAAGAGGAAAAAAAGATTTCCAAAAGTCGCGCTGTATTACACAATAAAAAGCTATTTTTATAGCGATATTATTTTTTCCGTCTTAAAAGAATTCATGTCATAAACAAATTAAAACACCCCGACTCCGCGACCGTAGCCCTGATATTTCATCTTAAAACACGTCCTCCTCCCATCGTTTCGAATCTCGCGCCGCGCGCAAACCCCATGCAGCCCTTTACCCCCACCCTTTTAATAGCGCGCTCTCGTGCCCGCGGTGTAAACGTCGCGGCGAACCGTACCGAGTGGCGCGTAAACGGTGCTCGCGAGCACTCTCCTCTCGGCCCCTTCCTTCGTGCCGTCGGTCGTGTCCCAACTCGCGCTTTAATGGCGACCGAGTCTGACCCCTGTGTGGTGTTGTTGTAAAGTGACAAGCGTGACGGGTGCGACGCGCCGTTGCAGCCCGAGCCGAGCGTAAAAACGTGCCGAGCGGCGAGCCGCGCGTCCCGACGCGCCGCGTCCACCCGAGATAGGATCGTCGGCGGCGATAAACCGCGCCCACGCTCGATTATCCCGCGAGCACAAACCCGCTGTCACGAGTCGTGCGCTCCAGAAGACCCCGGGCCCAGCGACAGGACATCAGCCAGGACGTGGATATGGCGCTGGCGCGCGATGTGCCATAGGAACCGCCGAGCCAAGGTTACCAGCCCGACCATTTTACCCCGGCCAATTACCTTTAATCTCGGCCAGACACTCGCCGAAACAAAGGCTGCCAGGTTTACATCCAGTGTAAAGCTACACGCCGCACACATACACACACATATATACACACGCATACATACATAAGCGCGCATACACACGTATACATTTACACTTTTATGGCTGTATAATATACGCTCTACCTGTTATACATAGTTTTATGTACACGCACACGTATGTAGGCGCATTCTTACATACGTGCACCTATGTAGGGCCCTTTAAGGAGACGCGGAATTCGTTGGAAAATCTCGACGAAACTGTCGCGAAGTTGGCGCAAAATCGCGAGGAGATCGGTTGAGTGAAATTGGGAATTGATCCGGGGGCAAATCATTTTCATTAACGGAGGATACACACATGCTTGCGCGCGTACGCAGGACAGTGTGCGTTTTGCGAAGGATACGCGCATTCTTTTGTGCCGCGATAAAAGAGAAACGGGAAGAAATTAACGGGGGAAGAGGAGAAAAAAAAAAAAAGGGCCGCTGCGCGGTTCAGGTGGATCGGCCGCTGCTTTTGGTCCCCGCGGCCGTGACGTCGCGGGTTCGATGACATGTGCGCTTTGACAGATGTCAGCGTCCCGGCACCGAGCGCCCGGGAGAAAGGACGCGGAGTTTCGCGTGCGTTCCTGCCGCTCTGATTGATTTTCCGCTTCCTTTCGGGCCTCCCGACTTTTTTCCCCACCTGCTCGCACACGTTTTTGGAACCGACGAAATTTTCATGTTGCCTCGACTGGAAAGGTACGCACTTGAGAATTATATACCTACGTTTGTTTTAGTCTCTCGCTTTATCGACATTCGGTTTTTACTTTCGATTTTTTTTTCTCTGGTACAATTCTTTGGTGTGCAAAAAACTGAGAGTGCACAAAATGGTACCCGGACTTTACGCGAGACATTTTTCGTTTAATGGCCCTTTGGCCGATCCGCGAACGTACGTTTTAATGTTAAATATGGGAATTAATAAGGCAGTGCAGTTTATTAATTTTTGACTGAGTTACTAATCATATTGTTGCAAGATTAAATTTAAAAAATAGTAATTTTTATACATTTAGATTCTTTTTTTTTGTTGGGGTGGAGGGAAATACTGAATATTAGAGCTTTAGGATACAAGATTTAACATTTTGTTATATTAAATTTGAGATAGAGAGAAGATTAAAATGCAAATCTTGTGTGACAGTCCAGTGAAGTTCCTTGAAGGTGTACAAATATTTGTACAGTTTTAAAATCACAAAATATAATTATCTAGTAAAATTCATTCTCTTAGTGTACATATTTGTGATTTAATGGTTGGATAAATTTTGAAAATATCTACTAAGTACTCTGCTTTATTGTTATCAGGGTAAATATGAGGTTCGGTATATATGAACTGTGAATTATATATTATGTGTTGTAATGTATATGGCAAATAATGTAAGAATTGTAAAGAAGGTTGTAAATTTGTGGAATAAAAATTTTTGTATATTGTTTAGGAAAATGATATTATATGTAAAGTATTAAAAAAAAATCAAATAAAATGTGTGAAATTTTAACAAATATATTATATACTGCTTTACATAACTAGTGCTTACTTATGTTCTCATATATTTTGTTTGAAATTTTTATATACTTCATATATAATGTCACTTTTCTCAGCTGTATATGAAAATTCAGCATTTTCTTCTCAGTGTGTATGGGAAATAATTTGAAATAATTACATTTTACATAATTCTTCTTTTTTTTATTAATACCAAATTGTTTTTGCAAACTTTTGCGGATTTTCTTTTTCAATGCATATATCGGAATTAGAGGCATTTAAATCAGATATATATATATACATACATACATATACAAAATGTAAAGATACACTTTGAATTAGAAAGGCAGAACTGAATGTTCAAAGGAAACGTTTTAGTAATACTATAATATTTGAATTTTAAAAGGATAAAATTTAAAGTTCCTTAAATTGCAAGAGTTAACGTACAGACAGAAATTTTATATATTAAATGATAAATAAACATGTTTACACGTACACATGTAAATACGTCGTGTGTTTTTGAATGTCAAGGAATATTTATGATGTAATTATTCATTTTATAATTCACAGGCTTAATATAAAAATAAATCCGAAGAATTTTTAGAAGCATTCAAATAAATCAAATCAACAAGATACACAGGCAAAAACAATTTACAATTAAACATTTTTTTTTTGCAAAAAATTCTTTTAGAGGAAAACACTCATTCAGCGGATAGTCCCAGAATAATAGTAAAAACGCTAAAGAATTTTAAACTTTCAGCAAAAACAGTCTCTAAATGTTATCTGCGAAGAGATGAAACAAGTTAACTGCTTGAGATAGATGATCTTTATTATTTTGTTATGGTCATATTTAAAATTTTAAATTATAACTTTTATTCCGACGGTTATATTTATTTACTCTGACGGTTATATTAATTTGTTATTATATTTCAAGATTGTTAAAAACATATTTGTATTGCATTTATTAAATTTGCATAATAAATAATTTCAAAGTCACGTAACTGAAGATGACCATAAATATTAGTCGACATACTTTAAATAAGGTAGATAAATAAATTGGGAAATGCTTCAAATATTTTAAATTAAATATCGTATTAAATATTTGCCATAAACATTATATTATATTATAACGGATGAAGTAAATTTTTTTACAAAACTAATTTACCAGACAACCTTTGACTGATTTTACATATTTTGTGGGATTATGATTTTATTTACAAACAAAACCTCAGAAAAATTAAATTTTTGTAAACAACGTATCGAAAAGTAATCTAAAAAGGGACTAAAAATTTATACTTTTACTTTAATAATATATTATTCCAAAAACATTCATTAAATTGCATAATATTTGCAACAAATGAAATGTGCATTTATTTAATTTTGTTTATAACTTTTATAAATATATATATACATA
>JABFPN010004790.1:0-14364 GCA_022817305.1 Leptoteleia sp. ZL-2020 | reverse complement strand
TACAATTTTTAACACAGCACACTCGTACCATCTTTATTAACGACATTATTTATTACAATAAACTTTTCTTTGTGTCTTGTGAAGACCGGTCATATACATTTAAACAATAACTCGAATTACAAATTTGTTCTGATTGTACTTCACGTGAATTTCGTACTAATGCGCATGCGCTATACAGTTAAAACGAGATACATTATCCCGCGACAACGTTTCTCTCTCGGCTCGCTTTTCAATATGCAGAGAGCATGGCAGTGCACGTTCCAGTATTACTATATTTCAGTGGTCTGCGCGAGCGAATGTGACGCAAAACGTTAACATTGGGCCGAAAATTGTGCGCATACGTACACCCATCACACAGGTGACGATGTTTCTTTCGGGGAGTAATGTTGGGGGTCGAGCGAGACCTTTATGCCGCGCGAGTTGGCTTTTGCTGGGGGGAGGAGTCGTTAGGAAGTCGGAAGCTACATTTCCATTCAGTTACTCGTGAGCAAGCATGAAACGCCGATGCGTCAAGCGCCGGTCAAAAGTTGTTTGCGGTTCGTGAATTTTCTTTCCCATTTCATTAAGGAAAATAATAAGGAAAAAAGATTTAACAACTTAAAAACAACAAAAATTGTCTCGCCTGAAAGGAAAAGTACCAAATAAATAATAAACAAACGAATAATAAATAAAGAATAAATGGAAATAAACAACGTAAACATTGAAGAAAACAAAACAAACAATACGAAGCGCCGTGTTATTAAATTATGAAAATATATAACGTATTTGATACACGATTAAGTTGAGTTTTAAAAACACGATGAAAAAGCGCATAACACTAAGTGAACAACAAGAATCGTCGATTCAGAAATATACCGCTAAAAGTTTCACTAAACAGTTGTAACAACTTTTGCGTTGTGTTACAAGAAAAGGCGTGCACGTTGAGTTGTTGAAAAGCTAATTAATAAAGGACAACTGATACGTTTTCCCCGCTGGTGGGCACCGCGCCGGCACGTTGATAAGCGTTCATCGGAAATTAATACCGTGCGATTAAAGCGCCGATGGGGATGGCCATAAGGCGCGTGTGGCACGCGACGCAAAGGGTCGCTCTGCTCCGTTGATTCGTGAAAACCCTCATCGCGTTGGTCTTCCGGTTGAATTAAAGGACTGCGCATCCCGTTGGAAGTTGCGTCGTCGATTTGATGATCGCTGGGCAAATTCGAAAATTCCGAAATTAAAGGAGATACTAAAAAATAAGAAGAAGAAAAAAAGAAATAAGTAAACTGAAATGAGTGCTTTTAAGCGTCGCCAGAGCAAGGTCTTTTGGAACCAAATGCAAGACCTGGATATCGGCAATGATTTGTGTTCAAACGACACTCAAAATTCGCCACACTTTGAGGATAGTTTAAACAGCTCAAAGGATACCACCGACGATGCAAATGTAACAGTTATTCGACGTGACAACAATATTAACGATAGGTGTGGGGAGCTGCCAAAAAGTCATAGGTTGGTATACATTTTTAACGCCTTTTATGTCCTCTTTCTTTTGTCTTGCGCTTTATACGTATGCATATATATTAACCTAGTAAAAATGAAACATATATGGTCCATATATGTATTAACAATTTCAAATAAGAAAATAAAAAAATTATGTTTGCATATATATAATCCTTCTTAATCTAAACACAAAATAACAAAGCTACTAAAAATGGAAAAAAGTTTGCTTGATTTAATCAAAATTTTTAACACAGGTTTGTTCTCCGAGGAAATCACAATTGATATTCTCCAATTTAGAGCTACCTTTTCTTATCCAAAAGAAATTTTCATTTCCAATTTCCAATCGTTTCGAATTCAGAGTACGTATTTGCCAGATTCAAATACATTTCATTCTCGTTGATATAAACGTAACTAAATATTAAGATTCTGTGTGATTCAGGGCGTCTTCATCAACATTTATTCCGTTTTCGAGAAATCTGATTCATTTTATCCGCAAAAAATAACTCGTTCTAATTTTATCTTCACATTGTTTAAATGCTTGCGGCAAGTAGTCACGAGCGTGGAACGGGAGAAATGAGATATATGTCAGAAAAATTTGTTTTAAACTTATCGGTAAGTTAAGCGCCTTTCGGAAAGAATTACAACACAATAAGAAGCACTTTTTGTCATCAGAAGTCTGTATTCATTAACCATGAAACATAATTACGACGTAACATTTCGTTATTTACAGTCTTTACATAGTCCAGACACAGGATATTTTTATCTCTTTCGTTATCTACTTCAAACATTGTAACATTTTTGGGTAAAAATTGGTGCAATCGACTTACATTGTCAAGTTTATCAGTTAAAGCGTAATATCGTTTTTATACACTCAGGGGAAAAGGTTTAAGAATTTTTCATCACTATTATTCCATAGTAAAGGAAATTATTGGATTATAAAAGAAAAGTTAGAGGGTGCAAAAAATGTAGTATTTAATATTTTACAAAATTATACCAGCAAACTTTTTTTTGTTATACCTTTGATTCCATATATGGAGCATATGTGGGGCATACATTGACCATGTACGGACCATATATGTTTCATTTTTACAAGGGAACCTAAAATGAATGATGAATAAAAGACTTGATATAAGTCTTATAACATCAGCTATACATAAGCCCGTGTAAAGTTGAAGCGACGAAATCTACGAGCAAATTCGATAACGTTTGTCAATATCTCATTCACGCAAAAGATGAATCAGAACTCGTTTTCACGATCTTGTACACGTGAGTCACGCATAACTCACTTTGCGTTGCATACGTTTTCCTTCGGCATTGTCGAGCTAGATGTAACTCTGCTTTGAATTCAGGTTTTATGATTCATCTATAATGCATAAAGAATAAGGAGGCAAAACATCGTCACGTTCATTCTGATTCGATCCCGGAAACTTGAGTCCCGATCAGTGATTGAGTACTCACTGCTGCGATAAGATTTCGATGAATGGTTCCGAAGCAATTCTTCGCTCGTCGTTATATTATTGTTTGACCTTCTTTTTTTTGTTTTATTTCAATTCGAATAGCGACATTTTCTCGTTCCAAAGTCGTCGGCCGACTAATTGTTAATTTATAAGCGTTGAATCTCCGGTGACAAACGAGGCTGGGATGCTCGACAGCTGCGCCCTTCCCGCAAGTAGCTTACATTAATGAGATAAAATTAGACGCACTGATTCGCCTTTGATGTTCTTGTTTTTTTTTTTTTTTTTTTTTTTTTTTTTTTCTGAAACATCTGTCATGTGGCAGTGCTACGGCCAAGAATTTTGACAGCTGACTCTAACGAACTCACTAATTTACTCGTTTCAAGAATAACATTTCCTGGAGAAAAACTTTAAACCTTTGAATTAATATGTGAAATGATACTAATAATAATAGTAATAACATAAAATCAAAGCTATGTTGTAGGTTTCGTTTGAAGACGCGAAAATTTAAGTTTGCCGCTGTCTTATTTAGTATGTAGAAATGTAGTTTATTTTTACCATTCAGAAATATCACATTGTTACCGTAAACAATAGAAATATTAAATATTATCCTGGTATTTATTATTTACATTGGCAACTTTTAATAATCATAATTTTGCCTCGCCTTGCTTATTATACCTGTCGTAAGTTTTAAATTTACGATTCCGACGTATTAATTTGTTTTGCGAAGTGCCGCACGAAATGACAACAAAGGAGACAAAAAATTGACACATGCGAGCGCGCGTAACTGATGAAAATTACAGTATTGTGTATGTTTTATAGGGAGACGTCGCACGCGGAGGAAAAGAAGGTGGAAAACAGTTGTTGCGCGAGGTCTGGCAGTCCACTGAGTCAGGGACACCGGAGTCAAGATTCAGGCTTTTCCGATTCTGATAGATCGGAATGCTCGGACGGCGAAGCGCGGCCGCGCCAAAGACGATCCCGACGTCGAGGACGAATTCGTGGTCAACTCAACATCAAGGGCGCGCGCATCAATTCCTTCTGCAATCCTGCGCACACTTCCACTCCCAAACAGGATCCCAAGTCGATGGAACGGGATAAGAATTTGGCGCGACAGCATGCAGATATATCTAAGACTAGATGGGATTTAAGACAATTGGACTGGTGAGATTTTCTTTTCAGAACTCAATGGAAACATTTATTTATCTTAATATACCCATGTAAAAATCCATACGCATGTCGCATATATGTGACCTATATGTTTTACCATATAAAAATCAACATATATATTGCATATATGGCGTATATATACGACATATATGGCAAACATACATGGTGCATATACGATAAAAATATGGGGTATATATGATAGGTATATGGATCATACACGATTCTTGTGTGACTCATATATGGGTCATATGTGATTTGTAAGCAAATTAATTATTTAATTAAAATATAATATCATTTAATTAAAAAAGAAATTATTTACCATTTCTTTTTGCTTATTCACTTTTTACATTGCTATCTAAATAAAATAAATACCCGGAATTTAGTGTTTACTTTGAAATGTTTATGTTATCATTTTTTCAATATGTATTGAAATTATCAATCTTGAAAGTCAACCTCTTTTTTCGAATATGTCAACAGTTCCACTTAATATGTCTCTCCTCTGGTATAAATATAATTTTTTTCTTCAATTTATTGATTCAACAGAAAAGTCTAATTGAGATTATTGAAATTTAAACATCCACTTGTTATGTTGGTTTTATCTTGATAACATAATGCAACATTTCAACTCATGCACCTATATATTTCTTTAATCAAACATTATGATTGGACAATCTGATGTAAGCTGAGATTAAAAATCAGATTGATTACAATGCACAAACGATGGGATGCGATATAGACATCTATTATTAAAAGATATATTTATCATGCGTGTCAAAGATAAATATATGAGTCATTGAGGTTCTATTGACAGTTTAATATTTTCAGAATAATTCGTGATAAAACAGTACTAAAGTGAATGAAGTTTAAACAGTACAATTGAAAACAAACTTTTATACTATTTATAATCACTGAATTTATAATAATGTAAACACTGAGGATCTAATTTTAACAACACCTTACGGTATAGTAATTTTTATTACAACTTTATTTAGTATGTATTACGTTTAAAGCTAAATTTATTCAATACATTTTACTACAATATTTAATATTCAATCAATAGTACAAAAGTTTACAAAATAAAATAACAAAATTGAAAATTCTTACTATTAAAAATAGTAAAAGTGATAATCATACTGGAATTTGTAGTACTTTTAAGTGAAAGGCTACTAAATGATTACCAATTTTACTGTTATTTATAGTGGATGTAATTAACATTCCAATATATCCTTAAATCAGTATAAACAAACTGTAATTTACGATACCCATGTAAAAATCGACATATATGTAACATGTGTCCTAGTAAAAATGAAACATATATATATTTCTTAACTCGTAGTGTATCATTTTTACTAGGGTATATATGTGACGTTTATGTTATACCATGTAAAGTCAACGTATATGGCAAACACATGTCGCATACATATATTTTTACCTGGGTATCTCTCAGTACATAAAGATTATTTGTTAGAAAGGACTTTTATCATGTACAAAAAGGACTTTTACCACGAAGGGGAAAAGTAACAAAAGCAAGAGTTCGAGCGGAGCCAACTTTCGCAAGGAATATTGACCAAGGCGGTCCATATACGCACGGGACTTAAATCACACGAGCCGGCCAGATATCCCATTGTCCGCGGGACATGAAAAATTCAAATCCGGCCCGTTATTATAAAATTCGATTACGGTTCTCGCGTACGGGAAACAATCGCGTAATGCTAGGCATTCGCGCACGTGGTACGTGAGTCAATGTCTGCGAATAAAAGAGCGAGCGGCGAACGCGCGCGGAGAATTCAATGAGCGCAGGTGGACGAAACTTGGTCGGGCGTTAGTCATTGGTCTGACTCGCGCGACTCGATAGATCACGCGCACAATGCCTCGCGGCTTTCGAGACCCGCGGCTTATCGGTCCTCCCGCCCCTCCCCTCCACCCTCGGCCGATATCGCGGTATCTCAGCTGCGCCGGAAGTAGCCGCGGCCCGTGCACAACAGATTCTTTGCCATGACCCGCTTCATGTGGAGAATTCGTCGCCGCGTGAAACGTGTCGATCGCGCCGCTTTGTCTCAATTATCGCTGGGAAAAAGGTGTTCTTTCTTGTCATTCAATTTGACTTGCTGCAAAAATCAATTTCCCATGTAAAAATCAACGTTTATGTGACTTATATGTTGCATATACGCGACATATATGTTATACCATGTGAAAATCAGCATATATGTCAATATTTTACATATATGGCGACATGTATGGGGCATGTATGCTGTTTTTTTACGTGGTATAACATATCTCCAGTAAAAATGAGTCGTGCATGGTCCATGTATGTTTTTTCATAACCCATATATGGACATGACACACAAAAAGACTTGGTATGTGTCACATATATTGGACATATATGTTTACAGGAGATATACATATAGGCCCGGTCAATTTTTACCAGGGCAATGATCTTCAATCAAATTAATATTGTGATTCCTGCGAAAATTTATTGTCAGTATATTTTAATGTTTTTGCAATAGTCTGAGGACACTCAATATGATTTCAATGTAATCATACGCTAATCTTCTTCAATGGTATCCTGAGATTACTTAGAATGAATATCGTACTAATATTGTAATAGATAATAAATGATATCTTTCTTGAAGCAGTATCCCACGAATATTCGTATACCATCTTATCAATATATATCTTTTCAATGAATGTTTTTTATACGAGGCATGGTTAAAAGAAACAGGATTTTTACTTCTTTGACGTCAACTTCCTTTGTTTTGAATTGTTATAAATTTTCATATTATCTCCTTCGATAAACACCCTTCTAAGCCTGCGTGATAACGTGATATGTACGACGAAATAGAACACTCCAGCCCAGGTAGAAATGTTGCTAATTTTTCGCTAGTAATGTTTAGATACTAACAAGTTTCAGACTAGGAATTCTATTCTACAAGTAAAACTTAACGCACTAGAAGTAAAAAAACTTAAAAATAATAAACTTGGAATTAGATAATCAATTAATTTCGAAAATTAAAAACAATTAAATAATTATTAAAATTTACATTTATATTAATAATAATTTTCAGTGTTAAGGCTATTATTAAATATTAACTATTTATAAATTTAAAAATAACGAAATAATATTAATTTTGATATGGTAATTAGATATTTCTCTATTTTTATTTTCTATATCATAACGACTGAAACAAGTCATAACAACAGTGTCACTCTGAATTGGAGCCAATACACTTCAAGCAGTATAAGTTATTGAACGATTTAAATATTTGTTTCATATTTTAATTTATTTTAATGACAGAAATGAATAACGCGATAAAGTAAGTTGCTTTAAAATCAACTAAGATCTTAAATTTACTTCTACAATTATTAATTCATTGAAAAATTAATAGTAAATTGTTTATTAAATGCAAATAATTGTGTGATTTTGAACTAAAAAGACACTTTTTTAAACATATTTATGTGGTATTTTAATAAAATTAACTTTATTTAACTCATATCATTAATTTTATTGGGCAACCTGCATGTAAAATTTTTCACTGTATATTCAATTCCATTTCAAATTAATGTTTAATTGAATTAATAATTTAGGATTCAACTTCTTTTATTTTTCAGTGCCGAAGAAAATAATAAGGGAACGTCGATTTTAAGATCTTGTTACGAAGATACGCTCGTCGATTTCTTGTTTAGCGAAGAACCGTCCGCAGATACTTCGCTTTTTCTCCAAAGCAGCAGGAGTTCTTTAGCAATTCAAAGCTTGATTACCGAAAGTGTTAATGGCTCCAGTTCAATGAGCAATGGTTACGAAGAGTATTACAATCGTTTAGCTCCAGTGAAAGATTGGCTTCAACACATTTCTCACGAAGTGGAAGATGAATGCGGAATGCTTCTCTTTCACAAATCGTTGCCAAAACCAGTATTGGATGACGATTCTGAAAGAAACAACTTGAGTAGCTTGACTTCTTCCGCGACTGCTGCAGTTGCCAAATTGCTATTAAAAGCTGACAAATTTGATCAGCGCTTTAATGCTATTCTAAAGTAAGAATAAAATAATAGAATAATACAAAGTTATTATTAAATGTTAATTTATATACAATGTGAGATTGCTGTAAAATTGTGGACTGAAAAGATGGCGATCCTGCAAAATGAATATAATTGAAAAGTTTAGTCTGAAACCGAATGTCAATTTTTCGAACAAAATATATGTTTATAAATAGAAAGGAATTGTATATTGAAACTTACGAAAAGTTCCCTTGTAACAATATAATATATATGGTCCATATATGTTTCAACAATTTCAATTAATTTCAACTATATTAATACTTTACTACATATAAATATAATGGACATTTATCGCTGTTTTTTATAGAAAGTTAGCTGATTGCGGGAATGTTAGAGTTGAAAAAGAATTGATACAATTGATAGAAGACGATGCCCGCAAGTTTTTACTTGAACTTAAAGCGCCACCTCCAAGAAGAATCCATCAAGGGAATTCACAAAGTATTATACAACAGTCACAATATATGAAAGCAGATATTGAACAAGTGTTGGAAACGCGATTAGATACTTATGTCGAAGTAAGTACACGTATATTTTTAATTCCAATTCTGTTTTGATCTCTCTGTTTAAAAATTTACACGAATTACACGTTTATCGGTAACTGGGTTCCTTTTACTCATTATTAACAACTTTTAACAGAATTGCTCGTTTAAAGCAACAAGATTAACGTTGTACATGAAATTTCAGCAAGTCGTGAGCATCTTGGAGGAATCGCTAAGTGAGGACAACGGCGTGGTACGAGGCACCTTGGCCGCGCTCACGGCCCTGGGCATGTCCGGGGTTCGCGCCGGACGAAGCATAGCACGCTGTTCCGGGGTGCGAAATCTCCTCGCCTTTCTTCTCTCCACCTTGAGCTTCTCGAGCGAATTGCGGTGCATGGCCTTACGAGCGCTTGAGTGCGTGTGCTCCTGCCCGGAAGCCATCGAAGCGTTCGCCAAAGAAGACGGACCGGAAATAATCGCCGACATTCTAGCCAGCGCATCGCGGCCAGAGTCAGAAAAGACCGAAGTCGCGGCCTTAATCGTGCAGATCAGCGCCCCTTGGTCCGACTCCCTGGGTATTCCTCATCTCGCCATTTTCGCCGACAGTTTCGTCAGGGACTTGACGGAACTCGCTAGAAAGACCAAATGCTCGCAAACTCTTCTATTAACCGCTGCAGCTCTCAATTATTTGTCGAGGAATGGCAAATTCGTGGCACCAACTTTGGAACATGACACCGTTCGAATTCTGCTGAAATGCGTTAAGAGATCAGCCGGTGGAAACGTGTGCCTAATGGAGCAGGTGGCTTCTTTGATCGGTCAACTGGCTCGCCATCCGAGCACTTTTTCTCATCTGGCGAAAGCAGGGGTGTCCGTCGCCTTGATCAGTTTTATTAGAATGCGACCGCCACACCTAAAAGATAGTTATAAGAAACTAAAGGTCACTGCTTCGACGGCGTTAAACAGGCTGTGCGTAGATTCAGAAATTACGAACCAAGTGATCGAACTCGGTGGGATTGATTGTCTTTCAATTTACGATGGAGACGGAGAAGAAGGGCACAACTGTGAGGTTCCCAAGGTGGCTCCTGCTAAGCCACCGCGGCAAAACTCAGGACCGAACAATGGCGCCACTTCCGCCGACGGTTTTATTATTTAAAAATACGTGAAACTAAAGAATGAAACGTTTTTAATATTGTCTATATACAAAAGTAATGTTTGTAAATATTTGGAAGGCCAAATTAAAGGAACAAAAATAATAGTATTGCTTGCTTACATTCAAAGGACATGAAAGTGGATGTAAATGTAAAACAAAAACAAAGTCAGCTTACATTTTGTATTTTGAAAACGTTTCATTTTTCAGTACTATTAAAAATACTATTACCTTTTGTTGTTATTTTAATTTCTGTTTGTTAGTTTATTTTCATAGTATATTTTTTTTCACGCCTGCATCGAAGTTGTGTATCAGATGATTTGTCTTTTTTTATACGAATACTTCATACTGTGATATTAGTTGATGTTTATTTTCTAACGTATGCCAATTGAATTGAAATATTTTAATTAATTATCACTTTACCTTTAACCATTGTATAATATTTAAATATAATATTTATTAAACAATAAGGCCAAGGTAGCATTACTTGTGTTAATGTTCAATGAATTTATTGTATATAATATATAATTATGAATAAACATCAATTCTATATTGCAAAATAAGCTGAGCAATTATTAACAAACCTATACTGACAATGAAACGAATGCTGTCAAATTAATTGTGGTTATAATAACTACTTTGTCTTGTATATTCTAAGTCAAGTTAAACTTACTCAACTTATTACACTTCATATAAAGAAAATTAAACTCACATTTTACTTCAAATTTAAAGTTATGTGAATTGATATAAAATAACTTAAAGGTATGGAGAGACTGGATTTGATTAGACATACAAATACGTCCAAGAAAATAAAGACGAAATGAAAAATAACATTTTAGCCCTTATAAAAATAATTTTTATTAAATATGTTGCAAGGTTATATTTATCTCTTAGAAAGTATTGTATAAAATTGATTTTAATGAGAAACAAGCGTAGAAATATTACAAATATATAGGGATTATTATTGTTTAGTACTTTATATTAGTACATTGTTGTGCTTTTTTAGATTAAAAAATTTCGAGCTTTAACTATGCACGATGACCAGATTAAAAAGTGGAATTAAAAACTGTCTTATTATATACATTGCTTTATATTGGTATATATGGTTTGCCCCATATAGAAATTATAATTATATAACAAGATTTCTATTAATAACAAAATCTTTATATTTTAAAAATAATAAATATATATTAAAAGGAAATAATGTACATTATTTTTAAGAGTATATTATGCAGAATAAACCCTTTGTTCCGGTTTCGTTTTCTATTATTTCATTTAAACTGTAAAATAAAAATGGAAATGTGAATTTATTAGTAGTTTTCTTTAAGGAGCAGATTTATGATATGTATCTGGTCAGCTTACATTTTACAACTATTTAAAATTGTCTAAAATAAAAATCTATTTAAATTGATAGATTCGTATCTGACATAACAATAAAAACGACATAATATATGAACAAATATAACAATTCCCAATTACTTGTAGGCTTTACAATCAAAAGAAAAGAAATTGTAATATCTGTAATACAATACACGAGAAAATATAATTAAGTTTACTACACTGAGAGAAATGTTATTGGTGCTACAACCACAGCCCATAGTTAAATTTGCGTCTGACTACATTTTCTTGTTATCACGATAATTCTTGTTACCATGACTACGTTTTCAAATGCAGTAACTAGAATTATTGCAAAATTTACATATTTTTCTCAGTGTACTTAATCAACCGCGTGAAATGAAATACATGAAACATGAATTTATCAAATCTACTATTGGAAATGTAATGCTCGTTATGATTGTTAGGTGTTGCCATGCGACAGTTTCGCGAGTCTGTTAATATGCCTGACTACACACCAAATAGTCAGTCTTGTCACTGCCGTCGTTAATCTATTGTCGGGAATCTTTTATTGTATTCTGATTATATAATATACGTTTTGCTTTGATCTGGTATTTCTTTATTTAACTCTCTGAGTCGTCATAATCCACTCTCTGACATCTACAAATGTACTAAAATTATTATAATCCTTAAACTGGTAATACATATTTCAATAGAATGTATACTAAAATTATAACTATATTATTTTATTATTGTGCAATAGTGTTGCAAATAATATTTACTTTAGACGCAGCGAAATGGTATATTGTACAAGTGAGCAATTGTGTACACGATATTTTTCCTAAAACGCAAGTAAAGTGGTGTATTTTACGTGTTTATTCGGCATGTTACAGTATAAGCTATTTTATTCTCCTTAAAAGTATAATGTTTTCATATCCTGCCGGGTTAGTAGCCCTTCGCCTTTGATTACAAACTTAAAACCACATTTTTCCTCGTGAAGTAATATACTATTAAATAAAGTAAAAATTTTGTAAAAGTACACTTTACTTGCATGTTGTAGGAAAAAATATAAAATAATTTGTTTGAATTTGACACATATATAGTTACTAATTTACATAATATAAAGTAAAACTGACCCAAACAATATTTTCAGTCGTCAAAGAATGAAACAAAAAACAGTTACTAAATATGATTAACATGTATTTTTAAGTATTGAATCTAACTATAAAATGAATAACTGTAAATTTATGTTTAAAATTAAGCACTATAAAAAACCTAGTAAATTACATACATTATTTTTACTTCATTGTTAATCATTAATAAACATACAAAAAACTCTAACATCTGTACACACTATCATTAACTTCAATGAGAAACATTAATCTTCCAACAAAAGAACTGAATCATATTCAAATACCTGAGAACGTTTTATAAATTTAATAAATTTCACAATTATATCATAGATCCAGTTCGATTAATATTTCAACAGTTTTCATACAAAGGTACTGAAACATAAATAAATTAAACTTTTTAACAGCTTTCGTAAGATTATGAGACAAATCAAATGGATCTTGAATACACATTATAGAGTCAATCCGAAAACATTCTGGGTCAAAAGACATTTTGATATATTCCTTATAATTGTTCATACAATGAGGTAAATATTCTATATGTACAAAATTTATCTTTGGTATAATTTCACCAGTCAGTGGACAAGCAACGTTATATAAATAATTAAACTCTGAATAGAAAACGAGCATGCCTGTAAGTAGTTCACGTAGAGTGAAGTTACTTTGAATTACAGGAATATTTTCACAGATACCAGTTTCCCAACCTAAAAAATTACATAACAACATTATTATCTTATATACATTTTTATTAAATTTTTACATTATTCCCATATAAAAATCAACATATATATAACACATGCGACATATGGCAAACATATATATGACATATATGTTGCATAATTATATGCATATATGGTATTATATACATATAAAGTATTTTAAAGTGTATGTACATATGTAGCAAACATATATGTCGCATACATAAATTTCTATTTGGGTACCTCAGTAAAAATGAAACATATATGGTCCACATATATTTTAACAATTACATATAAGAAAATAAAAAAATGAATATAATATAATATTCCAGCTATATATGGTTTCAATAATTTCCTTACATTGAAATCAATTATTATTATACATCAACCATACATGGCCATATATGAATTAAGAAAAAAAAATGTTCATATATGTTATTTTTACCAAGGTATCTTTAAAGAATATAAAAAAATTATCTAAAAGAATCCGTATTTTAAAATTCTTGTATATAGCATTTTTAAATGAAAATATAATAGACAAAGTAGAGCAAAGAAAAAATAAACACATCGCATGACATTTCACTATAACAACATATTTCATATCTTACCACAGACAGTATGTGACTGATTTTTCCATTCAATGAGTTGAGCAACAGATGGTAATATTTTCATGGACTGCAAATAAAATATCACAAACCAAGAAATTGCATAAGTTTTAATTATTTGTGATCCATAAAGATCACATATCTGTAACCAATTTTTCATGAATAATATCAATTTTTTTAACATTGGAAAAGCTCTCATATAACACCTGAAAATAACAAAATATCATTGAATATAATATTGCTTTGTAATATTCCAATATAAGCATTTAAAATACAAAAATTAAATATTCAACTCTGTATTATGTTTTATTAATTTTAAATTTTAGAATAATTTAATTTGTATTTCATCGCTTCAAGTTTCATTCTGCCAAAATGATTTATTTAAATGTATAATATATGGTTTCAAAATTTATTCACAATTACCTTATTAATTTTGTATTTTCTATGCCAAGACCGCTACTAAACGAAATATCACAAATAATGTTGGTTGATTTATGCTTTACAGTGAGGATTGGAATACGGCTGTGTTCTAACTTCCTCATTAATATCCACTCATTACTACGTTTAAGAAGAATCCAAATTTTGTTCATATATGTAAGTAATTTTTTTAAATTAAGACCATTTCTATAAGCATTACCTGTTGATAAAGGTTTTGACGATTAATAACTTTTTTTATATAAAAATTATTACACTCGACGCTCCCATTTTCCACCTTCTCATTTTCAACGTGCTCCCATTTTCAGCGAAATTTCTTCCCCATTTTCAGCGGAAATGTTCCATTTGTTTCGTTATTGAAACGCTATATCCGGTTCGC
>JABFPN010004789.1:0-14366 GCA_022817305.1 Leptoteleia sp. ZL-2020 | reverse complement strand
GTGTTTTTTTACCCCCTTTGGGGGGGGGGGTGGAACATTCCGAATAATTACCATTTCAAGTTGTTTTTTGTAGGCACTATGGTTCTTCTTTGCAGATTTATTGCATAAATATATTTTCAATGCAAAATCTAATTTCTTTAACAATGTGATATGCATCTTTATCTGTTTATGGAAAACATCCTCTCTTTTTGCACCAAATACGTTGCCCAAAACTTACAAAAATATAGTGTCACGATTAAATCTCTATTATGCCGAGAACGTGTTGATCCTAATGAAATTAGCATTTCTTATTTTCTTTTTATCTAATTTAAATTATATTTCGTGGAACGAAATACAAAACGAGGAAATATTAGAGAGTTAAGATTCGTTAAACTCGAGAAAAAAGACCTTTATGTGCTAATTAATTTGTTCAATTAAATAAACTCAAATTAATTGCAAGATTGTTATTAAAACAGGTATTGAATATAGGAATTGTGAAATTTCATGAATTTTTCTAGTAACTGATATACTTTGATTATTTCAAATAAAAATTGTTAAAAATTTGATTAAAAAAAACGTAAATTCAAAGTACTTTTTATTTATACTGCAAATGACCTTTTTTAAGTGTACGCTCTTGAATTAAATTAAGCACACAATTTACATGATTTTTGTTTATTTAAAAATTCAGTTCGAGGGAGCGGGTAGGGTAAGTTGGCCCTGAAAAATATTGCCGCTTTTGGGGAGATTTTTATTAAAACGCAGAGAGACGATCCCCGTGACAACTATATTTCGTCGGAAATGTATCTTGTTGTGATATATATCACGGAGGAAAGTTGCGAGTTGTATCATAACAACGTCTGAATCGTGACCACTGAATCGTGGTTTGCATGTAAGTTACGCGTTACATCGAGAAAAAGCGTTTATCCGAATCGCGTAGAGCGCGTGTGGGTGGACCTGCGCTGCCGCGTGATTTCCTCGGGGGCTATATAGTATCACCTCGCGCGTTTTCCTAAAACGCCCGTCCATTAAGATTCTCATTTATTATGAGTTTTAACCTTCGTTATTGTACAGAGTTCCATTAAGTGCGATGTATTTAACCCCGAGAAAAAAAAGGGGCAAGAATTTCATTCGAAATTTCGCCATAATTTTCCTTGATTTTCCCATTCAAAGGATTTCCCCTTTGGTTTACTTTGCTTTTGTCATGCAATCGAACAATATTGCGGTTAAATGTAATGCGAGTCAGAAAAGGGTACTTTTTATATCACAGTATAATACGCGTTTTGAGAGTTTATAACTGGATACAAAAAAGTGTTTTAGAAATTTGTGTAAATTTTAGTAATTTAGATGCATTGAATTAAATGATGTAAAAGTGATTTTACAAAAAAATTAGAATAAGTGAAATTTTACTGAATATGAGTGAATATTCATTTTTGTAATACGTCCACAGTCTTTCGTGTATAATGAGGGAATAATAACTTTTTGAAAAAGGTAATTTTCTCTTATCCAAAAAGTACTTTAACAATGTGAATATTTAACTTATCAATAAGTGAATTTTAACTTTATGCAAATTTTACATACACGCAGTTACAAAGTAAGTTCTAATTATATATACAACAAAATTGTCTTATTACCTTATCAATTATTGTACATTATCACATGTTATATAATATATACACACATTATGTTCACATATTACATTTTATCATACACTGGTATTATATGTGCAGTAAAAGTTATAAATTTTGTATTTTATATCTAATTTTCATTTCACTTTTAAATAAGTGGTAATATAGTTCGCTTACAACAAAGTACGTGAATTACAAAATTTAACATTTTAATAAATGAAAAATGAGTTCACTTACAAGAAAAGTGAAATTTTCACTTATTCAAATTTAGGAGGCTAGTATGTAGGACAAATTTAAAAAAATGTTATTTATTAGCCATGATACTATATATTCTTTCCACTTGTAAAAGTAACAAAAATTCATATGAAAAAAAAAAAAAAATAAATATTACATTTTTTAGATAGCAACGGGGACCTATTAAATTACATTCTTTAAACTGTAAAAATTCGTCAATTGTTGTGTCAGTGTAGCCCCGCTGTATTTCATTATCAAAGCCATTGTAAAAAGCAATATAAATTTTGTCGAGTGAATTAATATTGATTTCTGAATACTTTTGGAAACTTCAAAGCAATCTATTGTATGCAAATTTTAGCTTCAAAGTTTAATCCATTGAATTGCATTTGGCGAATGCAAATAAAAGCAAAGTAATTTGTCAGATTTGCAACTTGCGCGCGATACATAAAATTAGAAAAGTTGTCACGTAAAATTGAGTATCGAGGTGTGTTTTGTCAAGTTTCTCGGATTGACGATGAGCTCGTCACAAATGCGAGCCTGCCCGTTTAACCGGCTCGACCTTGCGGAAATATTTGCGGCACGACAATATCGATAATCATGTCGAAAATTCACAATCAATTCCCGTGATTTTAATCATACACCGCGCAATCAGCGCCACCTTGCGACCAGCCTGTCAATGTTAATGAAATGAATTTTATTTTTTTTTTTTTTCCTTTCCCGGTTCTTTCTTATGAAACGCAGTAATTTTTATTCGCAGCCCGCGTCAGGCGAGCTGAATTGAAAGAAGTTAAAAAAAATGAAATGAAAAGAAGAAGAAAAAAAAAAGAAAAAATTGCACGGCATTGTAATGTGTAAAATTCATCGGAAAGAGAACACGCGGAGACTTCTTGCGTTCCCAGTCGAAAACAAATAACTTTTTCTTATTTCCATATATTTCCTTGATAAATCTCCGCGAATCCATTATACCGTGTATAAATTAATTTAAAGCAAACGTTGCTTTGATATGAAAATAGAGAGAGAGAGAGAAAAAAAGGTAAACAAAGAAAGAAAGAGCAAGGAAAACCCCGCGTTGGAAGCGGCATAACAAATTTTAATCGAATAAAAATATAAATTTACGCGCGCGTCCAACGGCTTGTTATTTTTAATTAAAACAACAAATCCGCGCCATTAACGGAGTTTAAACGGCGGGAATTTAAAATTTGACGCAATTTACGGCCCTGATCGAAGGTGGCGGCAAATAAAGCGATCGTTGCGCCTGGCAAACGATTAGCAGTAACCCGTCTGAATCTTCATTGCGATGGCATTGTGTAGCGGGCCGGTCGCTTTGCAACGAACAATTAATTCCCTTAACATAAAATTTACATTCCAATTATGACGGGGCTTAATTTCACGCGGACGATCCGAATGTCTCGTTTACAAAAATACGGCCAACTTTGGAAGTGAAACGTGAAAATTTGACGCTGACTTGGTAAGGTAAGGGAAGGGGGAGGGGGAGGGATAGTCGAGGAGAAATAATTCTTGGACAATTATCCGCGCCTTTTATTAGCTTTAATCTTTTCATTTGTAATTCATCCGGCGAGGGGTTATTTTTTATTTTCAATTTAAATTTTCAACGCCTTCCAACGCCGAGCGTGTCAAGGCTTTTCGCTGAATTTTTCATAAGGTCGGGGAATAATGCGGGGGAAAATGAGAATTATGAGTACATTCGCGGGGGGGCTGGTGAATTTTCGCAATACTACCTTCCAATTGGCCAAAGCGCCCTTTCTTTGCTTCGCTCTGGTCTTCGATTTGCTCTTGATTACCATAACACCGCGCTGCTCGGATGCCGGATTATTGGGATCATCGCCGGGGCCCAACTTGATGCTGTACTCTTGCAAATAATTGTGCGCGTCCTTCTGCGAGACCGCGCGCTCCAACGACACCACGATTTTCGCCCACTGCAGTTGACAAAATAGTTACTTTTGTATGTCGGGCGGAAAGTAAGCAATTGCGGCGAGTGTTAATTGTTTTTCCGCACGACATATGGACATAATTTTTTGTTCATCTTGTAAGAAAAGTGATTTTTTGAGTGCAAAACCTATGGGTTATCCGATAGGGTAACTAAAGATTTTTTTAAAAGATTTAAAAAATATTATAAAAGGCGATTGATACGAACGGTTGCTTGCTCGCCCGTGGGCGCAAAGAAGTTACTTTGCACCCGCAACAAAGTCACGAAAAAGGTCACTTTTCATACACTATGAACAAAAAGAAAATAATCACCTATTTATTCGACATTCATTGGCGGCGAAACTTGCCTCCGCGATCCGACAGTTACGTTCGCGTTTCCCTCGGACTGTCAAACTCCTTTTTTTTTTTGTCCGCGTCATCGATACGATCGATTGAATTTGAAGCGGCGGTCAGCAGTACCGCGCAAATATCGTTCGCAGTTTTTTTTAGCGAATTGTTGCATACCTTTGTTGAGTTGCTGAACGCTTTCGAATATCGACTCGAGAGGTTGTAACTCGAAACGCCGTTACATTCCGCCGTTTTGCGTTAATTAATTTCGTTTTTTATCCTCCCCCCCCCCCATGATTTTTATTGCTATAATTAAAGCGGTTTTGCGCGGTAATGTATTTTTACTTTATAAGAAACAGCCCGTCAATTATAATTTACCCGCGGTTCGGTGCAATTCGATATTCTCACGAAAGCAGTTATTTGACTGGTTTAATAAAATTATGATATTTAAACTTTGATAATAAAGCTTACGAAGATGAGGTAATTGCGGATTTATGGGAATTAGAAATATGAGAGATTTTATTGCGATCGTCGAAAATCGATTGCGCGATTTTGTTTTGAATTTTGAAAAAGTTGAAATTTTTCGTTGCAACTTGAGGACATGATGGACAATGTTGCAAAAAGTACAATAGAAAATTGTATTACATATTCATAAATTTGTAAAAATAAAGTGAAAATCGTAATATTTGTGTCTTTTATGAATACATTTTATAACTTTTTTGGCTTTGTCCATTATGTCCTCAAAATGCATAAAAAGTTTACAATTTGTTCAATGATTTTTCTCTCGGTGTGTGCGAGAAAAGGAATGTTTTAATACTGAAGGGGTTTTTATGTACTTAAACTGCCAGAGACTTATATCATTGTTATTATTGTTAGTATTAGTGTTATCGCGAATAAAATCAATTGTAGGAGCAATTACAGTTTTGAGTTCGTTTAATGCTAAAACGTAGCAAATAAAATTAAAGGCGTGTACTTCCATCTGAACCGCGTAACACAATTTTATGGTTTAAGTGGAACATTACAACTGCAATAGCAATGTAAAGTTACTTTTGTAAATACTGATGTCATCAGTACATAAAACAGACATAATTAACACATCGTGGTATTTCTGCAAAACTCCGATTGTAGCCCGATTTTTATTTCCAATTAGGATAATAATCTGTGTGCGTTACGTTTGAATTAATGTTTTTTGTTATATCTGTCATATCTGTGAAATAATGAAGATTTTTGAAAAATTAACTCTAAGCTTATTTCATTTTGAAATTAATTAAACTCAATTAATTTAGTTTATTATTTCTCGTATATATTATTATAATATAATGAATAACACGATAATAATAATTAATTAAATTAAAATATAATGTTATAAAACTGAAATAATTAAAGATGATTAAATTAATAAAATTGGGTTAATTAAAAATAAATAAATAAATTAAACAATAATTTTTTGCAAATCCATATCAATTATTTCTATTTCACTTTTATTTATAATGAAACTTGGCTTTAGCTTGTGCTTTTTTTATGTTCTCAAATAATGCTTATTTTCATAATATTTTACTGCTCACTCTTTTTATTATTACAAATGTGAAATGTTAAATTTTAAATTAAAAAATACAAATCTCTTACAACAGACTTTTTTGAGTACTGTTTAATGCTTAATTGAAGTACGAACTTCTCTAATAACTTTTAATTTTTGTTAAAAAAAATGTGCGTTAAAATCTTATTATCGCGGGTTTGTTCTTTTTATTGAAATCATGTTCATCAGACGCAGACTTATTTAAAAAGTATTATTTCTTTTATTCCATTTATATTACCAGTTTAAAAATTCTTCGTTATTTGTTTTTCTTTTGAATTTTTGATGCAAGCGCCTTCGTTCATTTTATTTAAAAAGTAATTTTACAATTATATTAACATTACTAATTATAATAATATAACTTTGCCTGTGTGTTAATACGAGAAATATCATTTAATTTTCGTCAGATCTGAAAAATAAGCTCTTTTCACATAGGAAGAAAACTGTAACAAGTGTAAAATTATTAATTTTTTTTCATGCCAATATTGTTACACGGCATAATAATGTTTGCTTTATCTTTTTTTCCGCGTGTATCTCGATTTAAATGAACAATATTACTACGACAATAAAGTTCAGCAGTATTTAAACATGAAACGAACAAAAAAAAAAAAAAAGGCAATATAAACGCGCATTATTCGTCTTAATAAGATTCCAGCGGATCGATCGCACGGGAAGATAATTAAAATCTATAATGGAAGATTTAATGATTTGCTCGTTTGTTAATTAAAACAAACCCGAAATTGAAACGTTATGATTTTGATTGCGATATTTATAGGAATTAATAGCGACGCGTCGTAATTACCGCGGCGGAATTAACGGCATTACTCGCGCGGCCAATTGGACGGCAATTGCAAATAAACGACGTACGGCGGAACATATTTATATTTAAATTCATAAAAGCCGACTCATCGGATCCGAGGCAGTTTCCACCGTCTAAGTTGAGGAGGCAAACTCGGTCTAACTCCACAATCGATCATTCGGCTAACAGCTTTGGAAAGTTAAACCGAGTTTATCGTTCTAACTTTGATTGTAAAGTCAGTCCTTAAGGAATACGATTCTTTCTATAAATTAAGTAGTAAAGCGGTCGGATTCGCTGTTACCGTGGGCGGGAGGCGGGAAACTTCGCATGCATCCAAATGTAAACCACTTTCGTATATTACGAATCGCGCGATCATCATTCGAACGATAATTGTTCACTCACCGGGCTCGAATCTGTGCCATCAAAAATCGAATTAACGTGAATTATGTTAAACCTGATGCAATATCACCGGCCGACAAAGTAACGCTAATAGAGGTGTACGAATAACGTTAAAGCTCGCGAGGAATCTTTAGCGATTCATTAAGCCGCCAGTAAAGGACGGGCGGGGGGGGGGGAGCAAAGAGGAAGGTAACAAAAGAAAAAAAAAAAAGGAAAACTTCCGGCAATTGCGTTACGCGTATCGTAAAATGTGTCTCAGAATGGACGAACGTTATATAGCGCAAGCGGATGAATTATTCTTATCGGCGCTCTCTCGTCGCGTTAATTTTACGCCACCTTAGTTAATGGCTTAATTAAATTTGTCACCTGCTTTACCCACTCCTTTTCGCTCTGCTCGATGACGTGCGCGTAGGTGTTACCCATCATGGCAATCAGCATGTTCAGCAACAGAATGGGCACCAGCACCATGAAGATCGCAAAGACGGTCTTGCTCAAGTTGGGATAGGTCGTGTTACTGAGATCCGAGTACTAAAAAAGAGCAGCCGGATTACATATTTTAGTGAAAATTGAAAGCGGGCAGAAATAGTGCCTATTTGTAACGTGGCATCCCGATTGGGACCATATTAATACCCGGCATCACATCCCCAATTATTGCCCAAACCGGTTATTTGGTCTGATCCAGATATGGTCCAGATATGGTCCCAACCGGGTTACCTATAAACAGCCAGGCCATGCCAACGCCAGAGAAGAACCTGATTTGAAACCAGGCACGCCAGGTATCACTTTTATTATGGTACCTTGCGCGATAATTGGCGCAGCGTCCGACCGTCCGATTAATCCCAGGTTATACTACTTGCGTTACTTACGACGAGTCCAATGCTACCGCTATTGATCAAATCTCGGAGCATGATTGATATCCCAAGTAAGATTAGGATCCCGCGCGCTCCTTCGGAACAATCCGGCGAGCGGAATTTTCGGCCAGCAACCGTCTCGGGTTTCATCGCCAATTTGTTCGCCGTAATCGGCGGAATTATTTTATCGTCGCGGTTCTATTATTGCGGAATTATTAATTTAACCGCGCCCCTCGCGGCGCTCTCAACCCCGGGCGTAATTAATTGCGCTTTAATTAGTCAGCTCGGAAAAGAAATAGATAATGGCATTAAATGTCTAATGCCCGTGAATTATGTACAAAAACGTGGATCATTTGAATTTTAAAGTATTCTTCGTTGGAGCGCTTTTGAATAATATCTCTCATTCCACGTGAAATATGAAGTTAATCCTTTAATCTAAAAATGGACTTTTGAAGCGGCGGATTATTTGTAATAATCTTGCCATTAGTATTACTGCTAACAAGTAGGGGGAATATTAATAGCTCGCGCGGAAAGTTTATAGGGGCGGAGAGGGGGGAGAGGAGTCGGGCGGGCGGAAAAAATGACGTTTGTTTTCAATCGCGTTCGGCTTTAGTCGCGCGCCATTGACGATAATTTCATTTTCGTTTCGCAATGAAATCATGTAAGTTTCAAGCGACGATATAAATATGTAATTTGGCGGATAATTATGTGGCCACGCGAGCGTGCAGATTATTTTTAACGCAATTAGTTGGTGATATAATGCAAATAAATTAACCACACTTGACCCCATTTACATTTGCTTTCTGTTACAATTGTTACACTTTTTATTATTCTCCCCCACCCCCTTTTATTTTTTTTTCTTTTTTCCTTTTGCAAATTTATTTCCATACTTTGTCCAATTATGATAATAGCCTTTACGTTACGTTATGACTTTATGTAGGTCATAAATATTTTTTAGTATGCCTCGTAAAGCATGTTTTATGATTTTTTCATTGTTTTCGAATCACACTGAGAACTTAACTTTATTAATTACGAGTATCACGTTTTATAAATATACATACGAATTCGTACGATTTTTTGCCCTTCAAATGTTTCATGCGGCCGAAACATTTGAATCGCAGTCTCTTGATTATTTCACAGATTTATTGTAGAAAGTAAAATTGTTGGGATTTTATTTTTAATTCCGATTTTATATTAACATACTATAATAACGCAGAATATTTTGGTACATTTTAAAAGCATTTTTGTTATACCAATGGAATATTTAAATGTACCATTCCGGAAATATTCTCAGTATATTTTTTGATTATTTTTTTTTTACTATTTTGGGGGAATATTTCTGGAATATTTTGGTATATTTTTTTAAATTAGAAAAGTTAATAAATTAAATATTTGTCGAGATTTAATAGTAAAATTACATTATATTAAATAATCTTTTTAATCAAATTAAACGTTCAAATTATGTATGTGTTTTTCGTAAATAATAATACTACCTTTAAATGCAGCATGAAATCTGTTAATGCATTGTGCTCACGTATTATGCGATCGAACCAATATCTTCCTTTATAAATCAATAGTTTCATCTGTATTTAGTATTCTTTTATTAAACAATTTTGTAACACAATGCTAATGTAAATAGGAGACAGTTTAAAATTTAAATTGATCCCATTATTACATTTATGTCAAAAGAATTTTGTTGATATTTACGTATCTTTATGTTAATTTATTTTCATAAAGTATTACTATAAATAAAACATTACATCGAAAACAATTTTTAAGAAAATTGTCCCATTTTGTTATATTTCAAGGACAAATTATAAAATGTATTCATAAAGGACAAAGATATGATTATAATTTTTACTTTATTTTTATAAATTTATGAATTCATAATACAATTTTTTATTGTACTTTTTTTAAACTTGTGTATCATGTCCTCCAATTATGAAAAGTGGTTAAAATTGTTTTCAAACTTTTTCTCAGTGTAATAATAAATTATTACGTTTTTATAGACCATTATTCGACAGTGCTTATACAAAGGGGACAATAAATTATGAAAAGTAAACCTCAAATCGACATCGTACGAGTAACTAACTATTGCACTAATTGAACTACTTTCGAGCACTGTTCCAACATGACTGTAATTAGTGTCTTTTAGATAACGCTCGTGCTTTCGGCGAAAAAACGCTCACTGCGAAGCAAAAAAAGTTGCGCAAAAAATAAATAAACAAACAAATAGAAGGAAATAAACCAAAAAGGCATAAAAGGAAAATCCAACGTGATTTAAATGTTCGCCATTGTTAAACGCGGATCACTTTGATAATTTTGTTGGAAATACGAAAGCTGTTATGATAAAAATTTCGATAAATTCGCGAATCCAATTATCCGCAGGATTGCAGCATCATCGAGTATAATTCGGAAATGCCCGATTAATAAAATGAAAAAAAAAGAAAAAATATCGCCCCTTTTCTTATCAGCCCGGGTCGAGAGCTAACGAATTCCTTTTGTTCGAGACGTCGGAATGGCCCGTCGCCCGTCGAATCGTCGCGCTAATCGAACGATAAAATGTTTGCGCATACTTCTATATTCGTCGAGCGTTGTCTTATTAATGAATCAATAAATTGCACGTTTGTTACGTGCTTTTACACGCAATCGTCGTGAAATAGACGTTAAATTGAATGGAAGAGTGATGAGCAAAGCTCTGCGGAGGCTTACGAGTATAACAATCATAATAATAATGAAAGCGCAATAATGGCTCATAAAGATCTTACACTGTAGTCGCCGAGGGTTATTTGAAACAGCGCCATCCAGGTCGAGTGGTAGGAGTGATAGAGGGTTGATTTTACTCCAGGAAAGCCTTTGTAGAGGAAGTAAAACGATTGAGAAAAGCCGAACAATACGATCGTGTATATGATACCGAAGGTCAACATATCGCCAGTTATCATGCTGTATACCATCGTCACGAATGGCCCTGTTAGACGGATGGCACTGAAATATAAACGGTACCCGTTATTTCTTCGCGTCAGCTTGGCGCTTCGTTCGTTTATTATTTTTTTTTTTATCTCTGTTATAAGCCAGAAAAGTTTCACGCAACTTGTCTTCTTCGTGCTTGCATTGTGTTTACAGTCGAATAAACAATCAATTATTTAGAGGTAATTTTAAATGTCTGGAATAAAAGGAAGACAAAATCGGTAAAGTGAACTCGCGAAGTTAATTGGGAATTAGTTTGTGGTGTGCACACTGAGAAAAATCGTACAAGTGGATTCATTATTTGAAGCAGCGTAATTAAGGTTGTGGCGCCGAGGGAAATTTTTTTAGCAGTTTTTGATGTATTTTATATTAACTTGAAGGTATTTTAGGAAAAGGAAGTATTAGAGAAAAAATTTGATTAAAGAATTGAACTTGTGCCTCACAGTCAGCAGTCACAGTCAGAAGTATAGGTCTTATTTTTTTATTTACTATTTATTATTTATTATTTTACTAGATAACATTATAAGGATTACTATAAAGACAGAGATATTTTCAAGTTATTATAAAATATAGTACCAACTACTATTAAATTACTATTATTGCACCAAGAAACTGCAACATATAACGAATAAATTATTGAATTTATGTATCTTATTATTTTCGTCTATTGTGGACGAAGTTTAGTGTGTTTAATGGTATACTTTTAGAGGGTGGGATGTCATGACGCCACAGAACTAAACAAGTGAATTTGTTTTGTTTCACTTATATAGTTTGACGAAATTATTTTAACAAATAATGGTCAAGTTAATCAACTTAACATACATTATTGGTTAGTGGAAAATCCACACTAAATGCAAGAGATGGAATATCGGCGTGTCAATGTTTGGTGCGATATTATTGACAATCGAATAATTGGACCATACTTCATAAACGATATGTTAAACGAGAACAAGTGTGGTCGCTCATATTTTGAATAATATTCCACTGTTCTTATTGACAAAAAAAAAACTTATCTGCTACTTCATAAATTAAATATATTTCATGACATAGTTTTATATAATGGGGTATAAAAGAAAAAGAAAATACATTTAAAGACAATTTTGATATTAATCTGGGCGAATTAGTTAAAAGAAATATTTGTACAACAATGTTCCTTTTTTCGTGATTAAAAAGAAATGTCATTTGCTATATATGAAAATTTGAACAATCCATATTTAATTAAAATAACTTTACAATTCCTTGTCGTATAATGAAACTGTATTACTTTTTATCATGTTAATTTTTCAATTATATTATATCCGATGCATAATTACTTAAAACAATTTCGTCTCTGTTTTGAAAAGTTTTATAATTGCATTATTACTTAATTTGAAGCTCAAGACACGCACTGAAGAGGTACTTCGATAATTGCCTTATTTATCTTCATAAATAGAAACAATCACTAACTTTCCGTCGAGATAATGAAAATTAATTATCGTTATAAAATGATTACTACTTCTAAGGTTACCTTACGCAATTTCAGAATATTTACTAATCAAAAGCTCCAGTTATTTACAAGCAATTTAAAAACTAAGAAATACGGAAATAATTTTGCAATTTAATCCATATGGCGAAAAAAGATGAACGAAATGGAAAACAAAATAACAAAAAAAAAAAAAAAAAAAAAAAATAAAGTTTAAATTACACTCATATACCCATTCATTTCTTTTAATAGTAAGTGTTAAAATAAAATAGCCGGCAATAAAACAGTAGCCGTTGAAGTCAGTAATCTTTAAAAAGTATCATTATCCCGAAAATTTCCACGGTATAAATTCCGAAAATTAAAATTAAAACGCTCTTTTTTCAAACTGAGAGGAATTTATGAGTAGTTACTCTTATATTTTATAATAACTTGAGTATTCCTTTATAATATGATATAGCATTAAAAAATAAATAAAAATAAAAATATGATATTAGGGAATAGAACTTGTTACTTCATTGCTACCAGTTACACGAGCTTTACCACTAGTCTATACCTCATCCATGAAAAATAATTGTTTTCTTTAAATACCAATGTCAATGTGTATGGATTGTGGCTTAAATGATGGCATAGAGTGATAGTAAAGGACCAATTATAATTTTTACACTACAGACTGAGATGGAGTAAATTATTTGTACATTTATTGCTTCAGGATGATGCGTCAATGACGCAAGAAGAACGGGCCTTAGAACAAAGTAAAACTGTTGAAACGGAGATCCGTTTGGCGGAAAGGCGGAAGTTCCTGTCAGAAAAATGCGCGCAAGAAGGACTAGACCGTCCTGGGAATGATTCGCTTCATAGACCTAATGCTTGGGAATTCCTTGTAAATAGAGAGTACCATTTGATCTGGTGTAATGTCTTCAAAGCAGCTTCCACGTCATGGATGTACAACTTTAATTTACTTGCGGGGTAATTAAACATCACTTTGGATGCATATTTTTTTTTACAATAAAATTCGCGCGCATAATAATTTAGCCCGGCAAGCACCTGAGAATAGTCTGGTAGAATTTTGTCAGACTCTTACCAGACGCTTGCCAAATCAATGTTTCTACTCGAGATTTTATTTACGTTACTACAAACAATGAGACCAAGTTTAATAATTTAAATAAATCAAATATAAAACAAAATATAAATCAAATGCAAAAAAGTCCAATATCCTGGATAGTCCAATAATCCAATGATTGCAATTTATTCATTCATTTATTATATCAGTAGATAAAATATGATTTGTGTTTCATGCTTTCACTCATTACCAGTACAGTGAATGTAATGAGTTGATAGTAAATGTTTTAGTAATATATACAAGGCAAATTACTACAAATTTAAAATATAAAGCAATGAAAAATACAATAAAATAAAATAGTCAATATGACGTGTTAAAATATATTTTATAAAACTAGCAAGAAGACTGTTTAGTGTTTCAGTGTTGTAACTCAACAATTCAATTGTTTGTATTTGATTTATATTATCATACAGAATGTATTGTTTTTTAATACTTCCCAATTCAATTGATAAATATATATATATATATATATATGAACATTTTGCGTTTATTTAGGTATAGTCCGCAGTTTCTTAAGGCATCAAAAGCAGTGCCTGTATCTTTAGCGAGACAAAGATACCCAAGACCGACTGCGGAAGAACTTGCCAAGTTCCTAAATGATAGCATTAGCTTTTTGATTGTGAGGCACCCCTTTGAACGTTTGCTCAGTGCTTACAGAAACAAGCTCGAGCAGAGTTTACCGCACACCTTCCACAGCAAACTCGGCATGCACATTGTATCACAATTCCGAGTCAAGGTATTTACAATGAATTTATACAATCACACTCTTAGACGTGTATCATAAAACAGACTAAGATTCAACAAAAATGTTTTTTCTAATGTCTAATTATTGTTACACCTTGAGCAAACTTTTTATGCATATGAAAAAGTTCAAGCACAATTCAAGCGTCCCAAGCTGTAAAGTACATTAAATACTCACAGGAATGCAAGGAATATAGGAAGGAAAATCCTTGAGTACACTGAGAAAAAAATTGGGATAAAAATTATTATACTAAATGTTAAAAGAGGGACAAATGACATCTTCTTGTCTTAGTTAATACACAGTTTAAAAGAGGTTATAAGAAAAATGAACATTTTTATTAT
>JABFPN010004788.1:0-14367 GCA_022817305.1 Leptoteleia sp. ZL-2020 | reverse complement strand
TAGAAACGTGAATAATGAAATAAAAAGTTTAAACATTACAACGTATTTAGTAAAAACAGAAAAATACGTTGTAATGTTTAAACTTTTTATTTCATTATTCACGTTTCTATGTGCTAAATTCACAACTTTTATATCAAATATAGAAATGTAGCCAGTTTTGTCATAGCTTTCATAATAAACGTTGCAAATAGTAATACAATATTTTTCTCCGTGTAGTTGAAATAACCATAATATGGTTAATTCAATCAGATTTTAGTAATCACGAAAATTAACCATGTAAATTTTTTCTCAGTGCAGAAAAAATTGCTGTTTTTAACTATATTTCAGACGTATATCCGTATTTCAGTAAAAATTACCATTTTTCAAAAGCAAAAAAAGACTTTTTTTTTACTGAAAGACGAATGCACACCTGAAACACAGTTAAAAACACTAATCTTTCCCGTCATACTTTTTACAGTGTGGACAAGTTTGGCGCGATTGTACTGTCTTTGGCTGACACAAAATCCAGTCGTGGACATCGCCTCGCATATATTATTGCTATCGGTAATTACACGCCGCCTTTGAGAAACAATTTGTTCGCGCACTCTTAATAACCCAGACAATAAGAAAACACGTGTACGCTGACGGGAGAAACCAAACAAATCGGAGGAAATAAAACGGACGAGGCAAAAAAAAAAAGCAAAAATGTTGCTCATTTAATAAATATAAATTGCAAACGTCACTAGAGGCATCTTTAAATACTAACAAGATATCACTTGAACTCGTCGAAAGCACTCGAAAAACAATACCACCAATTACCATTGAGCTCGAGCGGCGAAACAACTCTCCACAATTCTTACTGGAAGTCGTCGTCGTCGTCGTCGTCGTCGCGAGCAATCCCGATCAATCTCCTAGTCGAGCGAGGATTCTCGTTGGAGACCGCGTGCACGGCGAAAAGGACGGAAAGAAGGAAAAAAGGAAAGAAGAAAAGGAAGATGGAAAGGAAGACAATGTGGACGGTTGCGGGAGGGGGGAGTTGATGGGGGAGTGAGAGGGATATATATTATCGCGCAGCACAGGGGGCACGGGGGCACGGGTGTCGCGGGAACGAACGGAACGGAATGGAACGGGACGGAAGAGGAGAAAGAACGGCGACGAGCGGCAGACAACGAGGGGGCCGGGTGACAAAAAAGGTAAAAAAGAAAAAGAAGAAGCAGGAATAAAGAAAGAGCAAGACACGCGGAGCGCGGCTTTGGGAGAGATCGCGCGGCGCGCACCAAGTCCGTGCGGCATATAGTTATTATTTATCGGAGCGTATTCGTACACGTGACCCGGACGAATTTGCCTTTGATCCGTAGCAAAAGTGCAGAAACCCGTCGAATTTGAGCATTTACCGCCTTTGGGTCGAGCCCCCCTCCGGCGCGCCCCTCAAATTGACCCGCCGTCCTCGACCCACCCCGGCTGGGTCCCCCCCCCCGTCCCCCCGGTGTGCTCGCCACCCCAAATTCACCCCGTGCGGCGCGCACCGCCAACGGAGCCCCGCCGCCCCGCGCTCTTTCCCCCGGTTGTCACAGCTTCCAACCTTTTTACCTCGCCCCCGCCTCTTTTTATCCGCTCTCCCTCACGCGCACCACTCATTATAGTTTCGCCGCCCCTCCGCCTCCGCGCCACCCCCCTCTTTTTCCGAGCACGCTAGGCCGCCCTCGTCCGCGCGTCTCCCTCGCTCTCTCGCACGCTCTACCTCGCTCTATCCCTATCTCTCTTTTGCTCGCTCGCTCGCTCGCTCCCTCTATATCCATCTATCCCTCTCTCCCTTCCTCTCTCTCTCTCTCTCTCTCACTCCCACTCTCTCGGTGCCCACGGCTTCGCTCGGTCAGCTCTCCCTCTCTCGCTCTCGCTCGGCAGCTTCTCTATCTACGTCATTCCACCGACACATCCAACCGGCACCCCGCCCCTCGGCACTACCGCAACCCCGGGAAAACCCTGGAAAATCCAGCCTGTACACCTATCCTAACCTCGGCTCGTCGGCACATAAAATGCACGCACGCGTATATGCGTATGTAATGGGCGACGGGCTGGTCATTGGCGCGCAAAAATGTTTATTAAAGGGCGATCGGGAACCGCCGCGCTACGGGCGCCGCATTAAAAATAGCTCCCGTGTAATCGCTCGTGCCGAGGGAGAGCGCACGAGGAAGTGGCCGCCAGCCAGACGGAGACAGCCGACCGGCCACTCGCTCCGCTCGTTACACGCGTTGCCTTTCGACCCATTTCCGTTTTAATGTCTTCCCACGTCTCGCGCAACCGGCATTTGCATCAAAAGCGCCTCTTCCGCAAAGACTGACAGGCAGCCCCGGTTTGCCCGGGGTTTACGCGCGCTCACATTTCGCCTTAAGACCCCTTAAGACCGACTCTCCGCCGAGAGAGCGGCAAACCAGCGCGACGCTCCGGCCGACCGGCTATTATTCATGCCGGTCTATTCCGCCGCCGCGAGTCCGGAGACGCGGCGCTACCCCACGCCGCCCCCACTCACCCACCCACCCCTTTACCCCTGCCACCCTCTGCCAAGGACCTTTTTCCGCCTTTCGCCACTTTTTTGGGGGAGTTTTTTTTTCTCTCTCTTTTTTTCGAGTCTCCTCTTTTTGACACCCGCACACGCACTCTTTCCTGCGGGCCGCACCACCGCCGGCCTTTTTCGTCCCGGCCGTCGCGCCACCGAACAAGTGATACGCTACGGATTTTGCCTTTTATCAAAATCCCACCCCAACCCCCGGTTAAATGCGGACCTGCGCTTCAACTTATTCGGCGTGTAGTACATTTTCCTTTTTCTTTGTGCCTTTTTTTTATTCTGAGTTTCTTTGTCCGCGAGGAATTGTCTCAAATATCGGAATTTGTTGGTGGTTGTTGTATTTTAAAATAAGTTGGGTATTTGAGTGCGTTTATAGAATTGGTTAGCTCGCAGTGACTAATCCGGGCCCCCTTTGCTACTGTTCTTTTTCAAAAATTGAAAATTACTCTCTTGAGATTGTAAAAAGTATCACACTGAGAAAAAGAATATATTAATTTTTCGTATATAGTTAGGAAACTGAGACTATACGGAAAGTATAAGAAAATTTCAAGTAAAATATATGAAAGCTTAGCATTAAGTATGCGAAAAGGAAACATAATTATATAAAGTAGTGTAATATATGTGCTAAGTTTTTATATATTTAATTTGAAAATTTCTTATACGCTACATATAGTTTCAGTTTCATAATTATATACGAAAATTTAACATATTTTTTTTCTTAGTGCAGCAATTTGACAATTTTTGTAAGCTTTCGAATAATAATTGTCGATAAATTGGTATGTTCCCTAGTAAAAATGAAACATATATGGTCTATATATGGTCCATATACGTTTTAACAATTTCATATCATGAAATAAAAAGTTCATATATGGACATATACGTATTTCATTAATCCATACACGGCCATACATGGTCGATATATGGCAATGATTAATTTCCATATAAGGAAATTATTAAAAGCATATATGGCTATAATATTATATAAATTATTGCCATATATCGACTATATACGACCATATGTGGATTCAGGAAAAACGTAATGTTCAAATATGAATTTGTTTTCCATATATGTTTCATTTTGGTAGGGTTTTGTTAATTCGAGATAGTAATATCAGTAATTTTTACTAATCTTTTTCTTTCCGTGTAGAAATATAGGTCATATTGCACAAATATGGAATATATTTGTGCTACATATACTCTAAGATACATTAAATAAAAAAAACATCTTTATTTATTATTCCCAAAAAAGAAATTCAATTCTCATAAATTTATTTTTGATATACAAATATTAATAATTATTATAATAATACTAAATCTCACATTTTTACTAAATTAATTGTTTTAAAGTAAGCTAATTTGGATAAATAATAAATTGTAAATTATCGTATTGTTAATAAAAAGGTCCTGAAATATCAATTATTTAAATCTTTTCTCAAAAAATTCAGTTAAATATAGATAATTTTTGATATTACTGAATTTTACTTGAAAATGTAACGAAATAAAATGAATCAAAGTAACAAAAATACCTTAACAGAAACAAAATTATAAAAATAGGCACAAAATTTATTTTTACAACAGAAGAAATGCGCACGGGAGCTGTATTTATACGATTATACATATATATGTGGAACATTCTACATATATCGATCGTCAATGCGTTTACGCAGTTGTGGTTGGGCAGTAAAATCTTAAGTATCAATGTATATGCTAATGTTTTCATAAAGACGTTTAATTATCACTTTACTATTAATTATCGAACAATTATTTATCATTATAATAGTAAAATTATAATATCTATGATCAATAATTAAAGATGATATGTCAACACCACGTTCACATTAAAATGAAATAATGATATAGCTGATTATAACAGGTTTTCTTTTAAATTTCTCGTAAACGATAATAAAAGTTCGTCAGTATTAATGAACTTCCTAAAAAGACATCAATTATATAAAAAGTTTTTATTTATAATGAGTAGTACCTCAATTTTTTTGTTTAAAATTCGTAAATATTCTTATTAGGTAATTAATTTTACATTTTAAATAATTGAAAAATAACTATTTAATTATGAATAATATGATTTAATCGTAAAATTTGATGCTACTGTATTTTTTTGGTTATTATTCTCACCGAAGAAGATTTTTTTCATTTTTAATGATTGCTTTTGATTAAAATCAATACAACATTAATATTACTAATACCACAAATAGAATTATTATATTTTTAAACAATTTGTCTTTGAACGTTGATTTTGAGTACTTCAAAATTATTAAAATTTCGTATCATAGCATTTGATATTAATTGAAAGTAATGTTTTTAATATAAATTTTAAAAGAATTTCAAATAATAAAAATAAAATTCAATTGGTATTATAAGTTATGTTACATATTGATTAGTAAACCTTCTTTAGTTAAATTATAAAGTATTTTATGGTACTCTTTCATATATGGCTAATACATTATTATACATATATATTCTTCTTCGTGTGGTAAGTATGTTTATTATAATCTAATACAGTTCCATACTTTGAACATAATTTTCTAGTTGTTACATTAATTTTCTCAATTAACCTTTATAGGGGTTCTTTGCTCAATGCAGTATTCATATTGCTGGGGATGAGCTAGCAGGGCAAGAATATTTATACGAAGAAGAACTTATTAGTACACTGAGAAAAATATAACAGAAAAAATTACTGTTTTTAACTGTATTTGAGCAACATGTCCGTCTTTTGATAAAAATTACCGTTTTTTAACAGGAAAATTTTCGGTTTTATCTATAAATATGATATTTAAAACTAGTGTATTTGCTTTTAAAGAACAGTAATTTTTATTAAAAGACGGACATGTGGCTCAAATACAGTTAAAAACAGTAAATTTTTCTGTTATATTTTTCTCAGTGTAATTTGTTGTTATACTTCATTTTTTAAACAAATACAGTATCTGTTGTATCTAAAATTTTTGTTGTAAAATTTTTAATAATAAATAATCGAAAAAGTATTTCATTGTAATATTTTACAGTATTTCTTTATTATAAATAATACGTGTTTTTGATTTATTAAAATCAAAGAAATGTTTTAACTTTATTAAAATCAAAGTATTCACACATTCTCTTCGATATTTTCGGTAAAATCAAAATATGTTTCGTACACAAATGATCAAGTATAAACAATTCGATTAATAATACTCTTTCTGTTTAATAACAAATACTTACATTTATACGCTATTTAGATATCACATAAATTACATATCAAAGAGATTTAATTTACATTTAATTTCAAATAATAAATTAATAATTGACTGTGACAATACGAAATTGTTATATTCGAATATAAATATTCCCAACGAAAATAATAGAAAATATTCATTTACGTAAAATGCTACTAATGGTTGATGAATATCTATTTAAAAAAATTATTATTCAATTATTATTAATTAATTAATTAGTTTTCATTTTATTTACCTATATTTTAGTAAAATTAACTATGTAATTGTTACAACTATGTTTCTATTAAATCTAAAAAAATAATCTCAGAATATAATAGTATAAAAAATATAGGAAAGAATTTAAACGAAACACACATAATGTTGTTTTATTTATAACAAATATAATATTTACTTTGGCCATTTTTCTTTTCAGTTAAGGTTACAAATAAGTATTTGCATAAAGGAAGATTTACAAAAATTATGAAAAGCTTTCGGAAATTATACATATTGAACAAAACATTTGCAAAAACTGTAATATATCATCTGAAGAAATTATACTGAGAGAAATGAATTATAAAAATTAGCGTTAATAAAAACTTTTTATATTTTTTTTACTGTTTTGAAACTAATTGAGGTGTATGTACGTATATAATTATGATATACTCATTATATATATAATACTTACATACTTACAAGCAAATGTCTTTGTTTTCACGCATCCATTTTACTGTTTTCTTCTGTAAACAATTTTTTCTCATTCGCATGTACAACTAACTAATTCTACTCGTTGAAAACAAAAGGTTATAACAAGGCCGCTGTTTTTAAACAGTGGATAATGGTCCAGAATAAACAAGAAGGCTTGTGTTTTTTATTAGTTAAAACAAAAATGCGAAAAGTTAAAACCGAGCTGAGTGAATTGGTGCTAATATTTTATTTCCTTAAAATAATATTTCCTTAAAATAATACAAAATTTTACTGTTTACCAAAAGTTTTATCTGCTATGTACCAGAGTTCCTGTTAAGAATAGTAAATTTTCATATCCATTGCTCTCAGTATTCACTAAACAATTTCCATGTTTTTTAATTGATTATTTTATGAAAATGAGACTGTTCAAATGATGATTTCGCACAGTGAGAAAAATGTTGTGCTAAATATGATCATTTTTCATATTCTTCTGAACATTTGCCGAATAGTTTATAAGAATAAGTAATACAAGAAGAAAATAAAATAAAATGTATTAGTGAAAAGTTTAAATAAATAATGATTTAATATTATTAAACGTCTCTATCATCTCTTTCACATTAAATAAAAACTTGATTAATATTTTACGTCCCTGTTTTTGTCAATCCACTGAATATTATATACATATCGACATTAGTCATAGTAACATCGGATCAAACAAAATCATGTTTGCACGACTACGGGCAATTTAATTATTTATTTCACGAGATGAGTTTTTTGTTGTTTCCAAGCGTTTGTAAAACTGTTTCGTTGTTTAAATTAGACCTTATATTATGATAAAACATATACAATTGATAAAATGATTAATTTCCCTTTTGTAATATCGCATTATTTAAAAAGCTATTATTGACTTTTTTCGGGTTTGACGAAATTCGCAAAACGAGAAAAGCGTAAATTAATAATAGTAATACGTATACATAAACATTCCATTAATATTTACGTCGAATAATCATCGTTACGAGGGCGAGGCATGGCGCTTTTGCAATTGAATATCATACAGACATAATTTTTGTTCGAACCCGTTTACCCATTCGCCAATGTCCACTTTAATTTTTTTTTTTATAAATTATTATTTTCTTGAACAAAATTTTAAAAAGAAGAAGAAAATTCTAACACGTGGAAAAATTCAACAATTTTATTTCCACAGGGAGAAAATATTAATAAAAATTGTTAGTTAACTGGTTATTTATACTGTGAAAAAAGTTGAGATAAAAGTTATTATACTGTATGTAAAAATGGGGACAAACGACATCTTCTTGTCATACTTAACATACAGTTTAATAGGGGTAATGAGGTAAAGAATAACTTTTATTATACTGGATCATAATAACTATTTAAACTATGTACTAAATATGACAAGAAGATGTCATTTGTCCCCATTTTTACTTACAGTATAATAATTATTATCCTAACATTTGTATCAGTGTACTTACAAAAATTAAAAAATTACCATCTTAAGTTAGTAAAAAGTATCAGCATTTTTATACACATGAAACTGAGACGTTTTGCTAACTTAAGATAGTAAATTTTCCATTTTTGCAAATATATATGACCAATTTACTAAGAATGTCAGAAATTTTTATCAATCTTTACTCTCAATATACAGTTTACAACAATATATCTTTATCATACGCCATATGATATAATGAAATAATTTTCATATTCTTTTTCCTAAAATAATAGGAAAACTTGTACAAATCACTTCGTCAAGGTTCGTTTGCCATAAACTATAGTAATATTTCGAATGAAATTTAACTCGGTGTAAGTAAAAGAACGTATAATGGTAGCAAATAAGTTATTTACCACAATAAAACTGCAATTCCACAGAGAACATTTCCACGTACAATGAATCATTGTAATTAAATTACAGTGAAAAGAAATTACGAATTATTAACACTACCATATTAAATCTCAAAATTCATTTCACGTTACACTCCGCGCAATGAAAATGATTTATTTTTGCTTTATCATAACGACAACTTCTTTTTTTATATCCGAAGGCATGTATAATGTCTTTCTCTCCACTTTTTTCCCTTGCTCTGTTTTTTTTTTCTAAATTATTCAGAATAATTACAACAATTAACCAGGTTGAAAAAAAGATAATATTAAGGGAAGCGGGTTTTCGTCCAACAGTCGTAATTTCATTAAAATGTGGATGATTCGCGCTTAAAATTGATTAACATCAACTTTGTGATTTGGCGTGTTCGCTTTTTAGCGCGCATTCTTGTCGCCGCTTCTGGCAGGGGCTCTCTCGCTTAGAAAAGTTGTGCGTTGTTGTCAGAAAAATAAGGTTTGTAGCAATTTTTTACCGCGCAAAAATACGCTCCACTCTTTTGGAGGTTGCCGGTCTTGTGAATTAGTGCAACCTACTTTCTCCGACTGGACTTTTTTTCAGTTTGAAGAATGTGTATTTTTTGAAGCGAAAACGGTAATTTGCCGCCGCGGCTGTGGACTGCCTTTTTATTTTGTATTTTGCGCCACATTATTAAGGGCTTGGGCTATGCTCGTTTGGAGGACTCTAGTGAGACATTTTTAAATTTAAAGTGACGAATTTCCTTCTCCTCGGACGCAAATTTCTTTCTTTTTTTTTTTCCTTTCCCTCCTTTTTCACGGAGCAAACTACGCCCGGGCTATGGCGATGTAAATGGCATTTTCATTACCCGTCTTTGGGACTTAACTCTCGGGTTATCTGCTCCGCATTTCGCAGCGGCTCTTTTGATTTGCTTATAGGTGACCAAGGATCACTTTAATGATGTTTTTTAGCGCGCGGGTTCTTTACATTTATCCTTATTTTTCGTCGACGGAAATTTTATTCGTCGTTACGTATCCCAATTACTTCATTAATGTTATCATCTTTATGATCATGATAATCGTGATCATGATCATTATCATAGTCATTATTATTATAACAATATTATCGTACACCATGGAAAAGAATTCATTGTTTTTTCTCAAATTTAAAAGTCATTCAATTTCACATTAATTTTCTATAACGCCACATTAACAATATTAAAGTAACCGGATATCAAGTTCATTAGAATTGTTATTTATTCTTACAATTAATATGGCTTACAATTAATTTAATTAATAATATAATTAAATTTGATATTTACAAATTTATTTTACAACACTTATAAAGACTTAAAATATCATATTTGTATAATTTAATGGCGTTAATGATTATGAATGTTTAAAACTGATCTGACAAGAGTTATACAAATTTCTTTGCAAATGGGTAAGTTTCTAATAATAAAATGAGGATTTATTAAATTTAATGAATGGAAACATTGATGTATAAATATTGATAAGTAACTTTGTATCCACACGGAGAGAAAAGATTGATGAAAATCACTGACATTGTTACTAAACTTGTCATATATTGATAAAAATTGAAAAATTATCTTAAGTTGGTGATAAGTACCACACGGGAAAAAATTTGTATGCCTATATATATATAATGAATGTTAAACTATGTATGTTAATATTAATATGTTAATTTAAATATGTGAATTCGTTATTAATTCAACATATAGTTAATAATATATAGCTATTAATTTTCACTAATTCAGCAAAAGATAGCTTTCTGAGAGGAGTTGTAAAAATTTCGTTTTTTAATTTGATATTTTAGGATTTATCAAGTATGAAATTTCCTACAATTTTAAGATCCTCTGTATCCATACCAATACTCGCAAGTTAATGATAAATAATTGAGTGTTTTCAATAAATAATCATCTCTATAAATTTATACTGCTGTAAAAAGTGTGGGAAAATTTAAAATACTGAATAATATTACTTACAGAAATGGTTTCCAGGACCTGCATAGTGGTGACCTTTGTATGCCGCAAATAATCCTGGGTTAATGCCGATCTGAAAAAGATGACAGTTTATCGAATTAGAAACCTATAACGTTTAAAAGTGTAATGCAGATGAAGTACTCAATACAGTTAATGAAATACAATTATTATTATTGAACACATTTTACATTTTAAGAAATATAGAAAATATTTTTGGTAATTTATTGTGAAGTAACATTTTATTTTAAGATTAACAAATATTTTATTAATCAGATTTTTTATATTTCATCTTATCATCGATGTAATAGTAAAAAAAGGGGGAAAAGAAACGAAACTAGTTTTATATCATACATTTTGAAATAAAATGCATCTGCTATGTAAGTTAAAATAAAGTAAAATTTATGTTGAACATAAATATATTATATTATACGCATATAATATACAGAATATTATAGTACACAGAAATAAAAATTAATTTAAAAAATGCCCCACACTTTTTCTGGAAAAGAAAGAGCAAAATCGGTCAGACATAAATAAACAATGAAATAAAATTTTAAATAACTAACACGAAACTGTATGATTTTACGAAACGGTATCAATTTTACGGATGCAATTTGTGTAATTTTCCTATAATTTTTGTCCGATACTTCATTTATTCAACTTGTTTCTTTTACGCGAAACAAAATACTGTATTGGGGAGTAAAACTTGTATACCATATTTTACACTTTTTTCCAACAAGTTTCGGATATTGCATAAAGGCGATAGATTTAACCAAGAACATAATAAAACTTAGAATAAATGATGATAAATATGAATCGTATTTACATAAAGATGTATTCCTTCTTTATGGAACTGAGGAATGGAATGTTTTTAAAATTGAGCGTATAAAAAAGCAATGTTTGTAAATATCCGTAAGGTCAAATTAAAGAAACAGAAACAGTAACATTGTTTCTTTACATCTAAAGGACATAAAAATGGATGTAAAAAAGAAACAAAAACAAAGTCAGTCTACATTTTGTATTTTAAAAACGTTTCATCCTTCTCTTTTTTTGTACTTTAAGTTTCTCTTTCATATAAACGTTCTTATAAGAGTATTAAAAATTTACATTACAGCAGTGAAACAAATTTGTCCTATGATATAATAAATTGATGTTTTATAAAAACCAACTGAACGAGAATAAATATGATATTATGTGGAAAAAAGAACTTTTTGCTATCATCGCATAATTGAACACTCTTTTATTATTAATTATACGCTGTAGCATTAATACCATAATATTATATTCATCGAACTGGAATATATATACCCACGAACAATTTTTATATAGGTTTCCTATGGGAAATTGCCAGAGTCAACCTACGGAGCCGATTCTGGTCCAGTACTGTTAGCCAGACTTTGGTAAACAGATAGGGCCAGGTACTGGTTTGAGCTTGGTTATTAATAAGAACAGAACATAACCAGATGTAAGACATGCCAGGTAAAATATCAACAGCACAGTTGATCCAGACTTGAACCAGTAATGAGGATTTAAAAAAATTGTTCAATGCAAGACCAACGTTGGATGATTACTGGTAGGGTATAGGTATACAACTGGTACGTTTAGTTATAGGGTACTGACCCAGTGTTATCACTCCATTACTGGCACCATTCCGTCACTTTACTGGTAAACTAATTTACCAGTACTGGTAACTCTGGTAGCAGTACTGTACCAATACTGAGCCTGTAGCACATTTCCTACTGGGTTGCTATATATGTCAATACATATGCCAACATATATGCAGCATATATGCTACCTATATAAAATTTCTTCATGGATACTGATGGTATTTTATATGTAGGTGCTAATATATTTTACAATGAATCGAGGATATGTGCACATATTTAGTAATCCTTATATTATGATATAGTACTTAAAAAAAAAAAAAAAATACAATTAAATAATAACTTCTATAGAAGCTTTTACCTTACACTCAGAAATTTTCATGACAAAAGTACTTTTACCATTATTTATAGTTACATTTATTTCCATCCAAATATCTTCAGTTTCACCGACTACAAATTTGGCTTGAGTTGCTATTCATACAATTTGCTTTCAAAGAACTAAACATTTCCTAAATGTACAAAACAATGTACCCCGTCCCGCTAAATGGAACTTTATTTTTTCATTCTTTTTCCGGGACCATCGAATACATTTTGAGATGAAAAATTGTGAATTAAAAATACTTTTGGGCGCGCGAAAAAGAAAAGGGTGTAATGTAAAAGTGAATTACAATCAGGCCGTATTTTTACGGCATCCGGTTTACGAGAAATCGATAAAAGAAAGTACGATCAACTGGTACGAATTATCAAACGGCCAAGGCTTATTTCCAGCTTATTTCCGTTCATGGCTACGACGACATTTCCGTTCCGCCGACAGTTTGCGCTCGAACGATACAGCGCCGCAGAAAGAACGTATTTTCGATAAACACAGCCGAATGCATTATGCAGTTTTCAAAGTGTCACGCAAGTGATTCGCGACGAAATTAACATGCAAAGTAACGCACCGAGCGAGCCAAATCATTTCGAATTACCATGTTTGCGCGATATTTCGACTGCGGCGCGAAGCAAAATTTGATACGAAGAAATGATTCCGGCATTTTTGCCGCGGCACGAACAAGTGCCCCCAACATCAATTTAACGTTAATCCGCCGATCGTTCAGAGAAAGGGAAATTTGTTTTATTGATTTCTTTTTTTTTTTATGTTTCATTAGCGTCCCGCGCGCGGCAACAAATAACAAACGCTAACTTTGTTTACCCGTTTGTTTCGCCGGCCGCGATGAAACTTTTTGACACGTCTTTATTCTTTTCAGCAGTTTAGCGAATATTGGTATTCAGTGATACAGTCAAAGAGTGCGGAAATTATGCAGCGAAAAATATGCAGAGAAAAAATATATCATAAAACATTTTCTTTTATTAACTGTTCCGCGGATTTGCAACAAAGTTGTACGCAATCTGTGTTATTTTGGAATATGTTAAAATAATGAATATTCGGATAAAAATTTGTATTTTTTACGTTAAATAACAGTAATTATTAAAAAAAAATTAAATAGTATAGCTGTCAGATTTTAATAATTGAAACAAAGTTTGATGTGCTGACAAGGAAGGTGCATTAGAAGGTACCTGAGGTATCCTCACTTGCCATATATGCTTTGTAAAAATTTCCTTATATATGGCCATACATAAATTAAAAAAACTTATATGTCTATATATGTATTAAAAAACGTATGTGTCCATGTATGTTTCATTTTTACCAGAGAAGATATTAATTCCTCACATTTTGCAAGTATATGACCAGTTTACTAACAATGTCAATACACTGAGAAAAAAGTTATAATAAAAATTACCATACCTTCTAAGGTTGAAGGGATACCGTCTATAATGTCTATACAATTACTACACCAACATAATATTTGTTTATATTATCTTAAAAAGTTGCCACAATTTATGGTCATTATTAACATACTAAATATAAAACTTTACTGTATCATACACAAATTTTTACTTCAGTGGTATGGTAAAATAGCAGACACTCTAGACAATATCCTCCCAACGCCAAAAGGTATAGTAATTTTAAATACAACCTTTTTCTCAGTGTAATTTTTATTCATCTTTCCTCTCCCTCCAGAGATGTCCACTGTTCATCTCACCTAGAACAGAACGTTTCGCGGAATAAAAGCAAGGTGCCTTTTGGCAAAACGAAAATGCAAACAACTAAATAAACAAACAAAAGGAATAATCAGAATAAACTCGAACGAAAAAAAAAAAAAAATAAATAACCAGAAAAAAAAAGGAAAGTTGAATTTGCAAGTGGCGGCGGCATTCCACGTCATCGGGTTATTGCAAAATTGTGCTTCTAACAATCGTGCATGTGCAGTCGCGTGTAATTGTTCCGAGGAACAACTTTTGACGTTCAAGGTAATTGAAAAATAATGACGAAATTGGCCGGAGCAGCATTGTACGCGCATGCAACGACGATCCGTGAGTAATTTTGACGTCTCGCGAGGTAAACATACGTACGACCGCGCGTCGCTATTCCTTCCCAC
>JABFPN010004787.1:0-14367 GCA_022817305.1 Leptoteleia sp. ZL-2020 | reverse complement strand
TCTAACGTTCTCTCCAGAACGTTTGGTGTGCAAGTGTTCTGTGGGGAACGCTTTAATTTTTTTCAGAACGTTTTATTGCCGTTCCCGTTCTTTTCGGAACGCTTGAAGAACGCCTGTTTTTACAGTGTACTTTTAAATATTTTCACATCTGAGTTGCACGTTAATAAAAGTTATATATTACCTTAATTTAAATATTTTGTAGATTGTTACATTTTATATTTATGTTATACATATATTAAATTTTATTGTTGCAGTTAACTGAATTAAATAAATAAGATATATTTACATTGAACACATTATTAAAATGTATTAAACGAAAACTTATTTTTCATATAAATTACATGCCTGTTACAAGTTCCTTTTGCTAAAATATCATTTTACATGATTTTGTAGCAATAATAATAACTTTTGATATGTATCTAAATTTATACATTTATATACCGTCTATATTCCATCCACCTTCAATTTGATACGCTGATGTCGCTGCTCCTATCGAAAATCCGGAGGGAATGCAAGTGATGTTGAAAGCTCTAACAACTCTAATTTATAACGTAATTAGATTATTATAAATTGACAAGTAGCACTCAATAATTAATTCCTTATTTCAATTGCACATTTATTTGTGTATGCGGATAATTATTTTTATACTTAACTTACTCAAAGAAAAACACAATATATATCCGAACTAAGTGAATACGAGAAACCATATTGTAACATATCTAAAACAATAATATAAAACATAAGATACTATGCCACGTTTTGCCTTTTACGGACATTTTTAAACTAAGAGTGAACCACACATTATTAAATATCTCATAGAAAACGGACTATTTTGCATACAATTTTACACTCTATACTAGCGAACCGCAACAATACACATTTACACGACAAATAAGGATATAAAATTGTTTCTTGAATGTTAAACTTCTCGAGATACATAACATTTGGTTAATTTGTTTTCGAATGGATGTGGGAGGTGTATTAAATAATACATCGCCGTCTTCTATTATCGTTAATAATGCTGCTCAGACTGCTGTATCACGTTTCCTTTTAGTTTAAGACTTTTATTTTTAACTGTTTTTCATGTTTTTTACTTATTGTATTTCTTTATAGAATTAAAACAAAATTTTAAATTCCATGACATTATTTATTATTTAAATTTATGTTCTCAATAGAATTGATATAAGTAAACATTACCTAAATAATTCACTTACTTAATAAGCTTGAATTTTAATATTAATATTTTTCAAGAATATTTATATTAATTTTATTAATATTCCTCTTTATTCTAAACTAGAAAATTGAATATTTTAATGATACATCAATAAATTAAATTATAAATAAAATGTAAAACGCTTCTTATAGTCAGTCAGATTATAGTTTATAAATGGAAGTACATATAATAATAAAAAATTATTTTTTAATATAAATAATTAATAATAATAAACTTGTACGTATTTTTTTACGCAACTGTTATGTAATTAGTACAAGGTGTTACGGAAGTAGATGGAAAAAAGATTTTATAATTTGTTTAATAAAGAATGTTAACTAATACAAAACTCTTTTGGTATAACATAATATTTTGGTTATATGAATGGTTGATACTCGGGATAATTGTTGCTGATAACTTATGTTGTACTGTACAACATCAAATTCTTTTTCTTTTTCTATTCAATATTTCCTTCTATCCGTCTATTTTTCACTTAAATATTACCTTACTTTATTTTTTACAATGACATTATTCAATCAACAAAATTTTGAAAATAATAAATATATAATTTTATTGTCTCAGTTGATATGAATTTCATAAATAAATAGTCTTGTCCTTATAAATAATAGTGATTTGAAGCATTCAAGTTTTTGCATGGAAAAGACAATATGGTCGTCACGATCTTTTTCATTCTCTTTCCAAATTGCTTGTCCAGATCTTTCTCATACTATTTACGCAATGTTACAACTAATGTAATTTCTTAATGAGTTTCCTATATTTGTGAATTTATGTATAAATTAATTTAATCTGCGTAAACAATAATTGGACTTGAATCTATTGTTCGATGTTCAAAATTTCTAAACGGAAAGAGTATACTTTGACTTAGAACTAGACTAAACCAGTAGGATGAAACTTTCGGTGATCTTTTTCTGTTTTGGTCTTCAAAGTCAACACTTATTAAACCGAAGCCTTGTCTGTAAAAAAGGCAAAATAAATTTTCGAATCAAATACTAATATTCCAATTAAACAATGATAACTTTCGTTTTCTAAATCAGTACGAACAATTATTTTTATTGATACTCAAATAAAATGAAGATAATACTAACGTGTATCCGTATGTCCACTCAAAATTATCAAGCAAACTCCAAACAGTGTAACATTTCACGTGACAGCCATCATCTACGGCTAGAAGCATTTCTTTCATATATGAATACAAATAATCTCCACGAGCAGGATCATACAACTCTGTTCTGTTATCTGAATATCCATTTTCCATAATGTATACAGGAGGATTACCATAATCATCTCTTATTTTTCGTAAAAGTTTCCCAAACCCATCCGGAACAACCTAAATTGGTTAGATTCAATGATATTAAATAAACGTCATGTCAATGTGAACTATCAATATATCTTATTCTTACACGTAACCAAGGACTCGCTGCCACATCCCATGTTTCGTTATAAGTATATTCGACACCAACGTCATTGTACCAAGGAAAAGTTTTATTTCCTTCCACAGAATATGTTAAATATGATGTATAATGATTTAAACCAAAGTAATCAGAAGATCCTCTGAAAAATAATATGCATCAATTTGTTATAAACTTTTGAAAATTAATTTTATTTTGGAAGAATTTAAAGTCAACCTCTCTTGGAACTTTTGAGAATTGCATACATTTAAACTAAACAGCTTCTGTATCAATAATAATTACCGAAATTTACAATTAATATTAAAAATACCTGCAACAATTTGTTGCAGTGCGATGGGGATAAATAAAAAACAATTTTATTTAATAGACAATAAAATACTTTTTGCTTAAGCTTGAAGCTTTTGACGCATTAAAAAAATTAGCTTATAATGAAAATGTTTTTCATTACTTTATGTTTTGAATCCATTCTTTTGTAAATACTGGTAGTCGAGGGTGCCGTAATCCTTGTGCGCGATTATTTTCGCTAATTCTTTGTCTCATGATAGGGGGGTAATCTCCTTCTTCAGAGAATATGGGATGTGCAAACCAGCCGCAAGAAAATTGGTATGCCGCTTCACCTGAACTGTCGTTTGCGTATAAATTGTAATACCATTGACAAGCTATAACGATACCGATTATGCCCCCCTGCTCTTTCCGATATTCTTTATCGTACATGTGATAAACACGGGCATGAGCTTTCAGAATATTATGGCCACATAAGTAATTGCCGTGAAGCGTAAAATTTTTTCCTGAAGTATACGTTCAAATTCATAAATATGTATTATAATTTTCTACTTCATAAATTTATCAGTGTGGCCACTTTCTGGAAAACCTGGAAGTTGGGGGATTATTATAGAAGTTAGGGATAACATTTTAATAATATAAACAAAGACGTAAATGACTCAATAAAAAATAGTAAATAAATAGTTTTCAGTAATGTTGATATATGCAAAAGAAAGTGGCCAAATTGATGTATTTAATTTTGATGTAAAGATTAACTTTATTAAAATCTTCAAAAGTGCATCAAATTTATACAGTTTTTATACATTAATAACATTTTCTTACCTGGTTTACCTCCATACAACATATCACACACAATATTTGGCTCATTTATTGTGATGAATACTTTTACTTTTGGTCCTAATTGTTGAAATACTACCCTTGCATAATCAGCAAACCAATCCACCATTAGGTCATTTGTCCAACCACCAAAATCTTCTAATATTTGCGGATGATCCCAGTGATATAGGGTCACGTATGGTTCAATCATATTTGCACGAAGTTCATCAATTAAATCGATGTAATATTTTAATCCATCGTAATTGATATTATTAGCAAAACCAGTTGGAAGAATCCGGCTCCAACTTAATGAGAAACGATAATGATCTAGCTGAAACATTTGTGAGAATATTTTCATTAAAAAGAAAATACTAAATAAAATGTAAATGTTCTTCAGATCGAGTATAATAAATATAATAGATTCAGAAATATAAGTGTAATGAATTCACGACATAATTCGATTACGTATGACATCATATAATGTATATTAATTTCAGTTTTACATTCATGTCATTTATGTTTCTCAGTGTATATTTTATTAATCTCCACAAAACCTCATAGAATTTATCTAGACTATTTGCCGGACTAATAAAATTTGCCTGAATAAATGCCAGAAAATATTCTCCATATTCTTACCAGACCCTGATTACAGTCTTACTTTGGTATTTATTTCCACGCGGGTTACTTAGCCAAGTTTTTAAAATTCCGTTTTATATGTTTAACTTCATTAAATAGACTAAATTATACGCGAGGCACATATGCACGCACAACAATCACCTTAATATATTTAAAATTATTACATTCATAGTTTTCATCCAATGTATATCTTCTTTGAATTTGTAATATGAGTCAGCAGCAACATCACCGTTGCTTCGATCAGATATTTCCCATGGCTTCTCGTGTGTTATTCGATCCCAGACATTTTCACTTTTTCCTTAAAAAATATACAATCATTATAAATATTACATTTTTACAATGTAAATGTATCACTAAAGGAACTTATAGAAAGAATAAACGTATCATTAACAAACGATATAAATATTTTACTATTATAAGTAGTTTAGGAATAATAATATTTGCGTATTTTAAATATTTAATAGACATTTAGAAAAAGGTGTTTGTAATAATGTTACGATATAAGTGTGTTTTTACGACATTTACAACCTAACTCCCAAAAGAATATATAATTTCTCAACAAATTTACCATACTATTTTAAAAATATTTTCTTAGTATTTAATATTCCTGTAGGGGTTAGGTCTTGATTTTTTTATGAAAATAATAATTTTGTCAACAAATAAATTGTATTATTAAGTTTTACTTCGTGTACATATTTTCAATAAATATTTTTGTAAATATGAAATATAAAAATTTATAAAAATACGTACTTTAATTTTATTTATTGATTTATAAGTACTTTAGGTACAAGTAAAGGATATCTGACGAAAGTAAACTGGATAATTCGAATTTAACTTATATAATATCATTAAAGTCATACTGCGACCGTAGTAAGAAGGTCTTCGTTGCATTTTCATAAATTAACATATACTTGACCGAGTTAAATGTATACCGATTTGAGTTTTAAATAGTGCACCATTTAATTAAATGAAAAAATTAAACAGTTGTAATTAATTATAATTGAACTTTAAATTAATGCATAATTTAATAAAAAATGAAGTAGTGTAATAAGAAAATTATAAAAATTAATGTCAATAAACAGTTCACTTAAATTTACTATATTTAAATTTGGACTCTATGCAAAAGTTCAATAAAATTTTAGTGTGGTTTCATTTTCAATAATCGTTTATGTGTAAATTTTTTAAATTTATTTGTTTAATATCCTATAATCTTTGATATGAAAATATAGTAACCTTAATGAAACAAAACGAAAAAATTTTAATAACAGACAAAGTCCAAACAAAACACTATTTTATTATATAATATTAAATTATATGCAGTACTGAATTAAAATTAATACTATTATTTCTAATGGTAAAAATGAAGCAAAGAAGAATAATTTATGGAGTACAATTCAGAAAATAAATAATAAAATACAGCATGATCAATTTCGATCAAACAAAATAACATTAGTAAATGAGAATCAATGTCATTAAATAAAATAAATATTTTAATTTTAAATTAAATGGAAATAATTACGATGTTATTACACAACATAATATGGACTGATACGACTAGTATATAACTGGAAACGTTAATAAGTCAGATAAAAAAAACTAATCTGCATGATAAATTTCAGCTAGATTTATAAAACACTAATTTTATAAACACAGATTTGCATTGAGGCAACTTATTTAATATGAATGCATTTATTTTATTTAACTATAAGACACTTTATTCCTCGTGTTTAGAAATATAAATTAGCATTTATGTATTATGAAATTACTTATTTTGATATTTATACATTCTAAATTAATTGCACTAGAATGTTTGAATATTATATTACTTACTTATATTTAATTAGTTATAAACTTACAAATATTGGGATAATAAATGTTTAAAATTGTTAAATTTAATATTTTAAATGCTTTTCCAAATAAATATTTGGCATCCCAGTAGGAAATGTTCTACAGCCCCAGTACTGGTACAGTACTGTTACCAGAGTCACCAGTACTAGTAAATTTGTTTACCAGTATAGTGACGGAATCGTGCCAGTAATGGAGTGATAACACTGGGCTAGTACCGTATAATTAAACGTACCAGTTGTACATCTATTGTATAGCTTATATCTGGTTATGTTCTGTTTTTGTTAATAACCAAGCTCAAACCAGTAAGTCTGGCTAACAGTACTGGGCCAGAATTGGCCCCATAGTTCGACTCTGGCAATTTCCGATTAGGATTTTACGTTGGTTTTGAAATGAATATTTAATATAAAAATAAACTTGACCAATTTGTAATATATCAGAATATTTATTTCTCTATTTTGTTTGAAAATATTTTAAGTTTTATAAGTTATTAAAAGATTATATTTTAAACTTTTCTCGAATATCGAAGAATTTAATTAGCAAGTAAAATAATTTTATGATTTAAAGCGATTTACAAAAGTAAGAATACCGTTATCTTATAATCAGATGCAATGTATCAGATTTATAAAATATTTTTATTGTGCGTTAAGATTACTTCAAATAATTTATTCTTACGTTTTGATTGATTAAATATTCAATAAATTGTAAAGATTTTTTGAAAACTATTTGATATAATTTTTGAACTTTGACTTCAGGTATTATAAGATGAATAAAAGTTCGACTATAATATTTATAAGATTATTAAGTGTACAGTAAATGAAAGAAGAAAACTATTTAAACAATTGAATTTAAAATACCATCACGGTTCCATCCACCTTCCACTTGGTAGGCAGACGTAGCAGTTCCGATAGAAAGATCATCTGGAATTTTTAATTTATCCTCTCCATGGACGTATCTAAACAATTATAATATTGTTTCAGAATTATGTCGTAATAATTAAATTTTATTATTTTTATTCATCACTTATTAAAATCACTTAATTATCGACGAGTCACGAATAATTGATAAATAAGTAATGCAATTAATATTAATTACATTTCACTTATATATAACGGAAGTAACAAGGGGGTTATAAATAACTTCATTTTTATTAAGCTGACACTTCCTTTGATACAATAATATACTGTATAAATGTGTTTTGTTTTATCCGGCGGAAGACTATTTATGAATGACTTCAACAGAGTGCAGCATTCCGCTTTATATACTAGTGTCAGTCAAAGAACTGATAAAAAAGAAATTTCGTCGCTTGTCTGCTGCTCGTACTGCATATAAAATTCTCATTCAATATTAAGAGCTATCTAAACAAACTCGTGAAATATAAATAATGGACAAACATTGAAATGTAATAATGTAAAAATTAAGTTGAATTTCTTTTCTTCATATTACTTATATATTTATTACCCATTTATTAAGCAGAGTATTCTATTAATATAAATATATAAACATAAAATATATCTAGAAAGTGTACACGTTTTAAAAAATGCTTTTGATTTTAAAAATAGTACGATTTTTTCCTGTTTAATTAATATCTTTCTCCAAAGAGATTATTCTTTTTTCGTTTGTTTGAAAGATTTTTTTCTGAATATTTATTTTCCAACTGAAAAGATACATTTGAGACGCCGTGTTTTCAACGCAAATTTAAAATAATGGAATATATACAACGGTAAAATAAAATATATAAATAAAAAAAACTTTGTTCGGATTAAATGAATTAATTTAATCAAAAATAAATTTATGGAAGTATTTCTGAATAAATTGATAATTGTATGACCTGTGTAGTGTTTTATGGATATGAACTTCTTTTCTTAAAAGCACATCAAACATTTTTATTATTATTAATTGACAAAACATTTCAACATTCTCTAACAATTAAAGTATTATATAATTATTTGCTATTGAAAAATAAATTTTCATAATTTTTATTATCATGTATTCACGGTAACATTGAATTGTTGCACTGAAGTACTTTGTTTTGTGACTTGTTAGTTCCTTTTTCTATGTTCAGTAAAATAAATTAAATATATAATTTTTTTTAAAATTTCATTTTATATTACTCAAAACGTATATATTAAATTTTATTTTATATGTTTAATATATGACCGGTTTAATGTGCGATATAAATTTTTATATGATTTTCCCATTAAAATTGAATGAGAATCTTTCTGAATGTAGAATTATTTTAATTCGGATTTACGATCACAAAGTTAGGTCTACATATGGCTTCAAGTCAGTGTCGTGTGTAATTATATAATCAGGTCAAAGTTACTGTTGATTAAGTAATAAATACACATGCATCGAAAGAAAAATTTTCATTATGTATAATTTAGTAGTTTAATATATTTTTAGTTGTTCTCTCAAACAAAGTGATCAGAACACGTGCAGAATATTTTTTGATAAATAAATTTGCGAAACTAGCAAGCAATATGGATAGGGGTATGTTTTCTTCTTATTTTTTAAATAAGACAAAAATTTGTATTCAAAATATTTCAGTCATATATATATTAAAACTGCTGAATATCCACTTTAAGTAAATAAAGAGACTAATTTATTCATATTTTACAATTATAAATATTGCAGTAAATATTATTATTGATAAATCAATATCAGCAACAAATATGAAAAAAGTTTGCTTTAGTGAACAAAATTAAAATTCTAACTAATCCCTGGCATGATTGGATCAGATAAAGTTGTTTAAATGTGAAAATCGTAAATTGAAGTCATGCAGAAAACTCGGATTAATATTCATAATTGAAGATAATTTTCATATATTTCGTTGTGCAAATTGTTCAGTTTGTTAAGGTAATAGCTCTATGCACATGAATAAATGTATAACATTAAATATTTTATATTTAATGTTACCTCATATTGTAAAAAAGTGCGGTGGAATTTACAAATATTTTGGATAATTTTTAATGTTATCTTTCATTCGTACAGGTTTGATAAAAAAAATTGTTTCGCCCAAATAAATGCACGTATTCTTAGAAAATATTAAATTATTTACTCCATTTCATCCTATATTTATGCATTAATTGTCATAATATTTGTATTATCATCATATTTAACATAATAATAAAAGTGCATTTTTAGAGTGTAAATTATTGGATGATCTGTTTATAATTTTTATATTATTATTTTTTTAATCTGAGTCGAATGAATAATTTAATTTAAAATTTCAATCATCATCTAAAAATATGCATTCAAATGGAAGAATTTCATAAATGAAATGATAAAATATTTTCGATGGTGTAATCAATCTTTAAAGAGATTTAAAACTCCATTTTTAAATCGTACTTGTTCCCTCATAAAAATGATAATTTCAAAAGTTACGAATAATTGTTCTTGCGATATGTACTTTATAAATTTACATTTAAGTTACTCGTAAAGTATGTACCTAAGTAAAAATGAAAAGAAATAAAATTCATTACTTTATTATTAGTCATTTTAATAAATGAAAATTATATAATCGACATCCATACACTGAAATACACTCATTTTTGAGACAGTGATATAAAAGTGATGTATAATATAATTCAATGAATTTCACTACCGTGAAGTTATTATACATTTTCTTTCGGATTAATAAAAACAAAATATTCTAATTTAATTTTTCAAAAGTATCAACGATATCATTATTTTAATAAATGTACAAAAAACATATCGAAATACCGATTTTAATTATTTTATGTAGACGGGGAGAAAAGATTAATAAAAATTACTGACATTGTTAGTAAATGGGTCATACACCTGTGATAACTGAAAAATTACTATCTAAAGTCAGTAAAAAGTATCAGCATGTTGACAACTATTGTCGGTAAACTAACATGTTTTACTAATTTAAGATAGTAATTTTTCAGTTTTCGCAACTGTATCACCCGTTTACTAATAATGTCAGTAATTTTTATTAATCTTTTCTCTCCGTGTATGTCATGTAACGTACATAAAATAATCACGATATAAATAAACGTAAATATAAACATATAGACAGCAAAATCAATGCAATCTGCACAACTCGCAGAAACATTAAAATAATTGAACCAATATCATTATCACAAGTCTTATCGCAAATCATTTCACTGAATGTGTGCAGGTGTGACTTTTCCAATTTTATTTTACATCTTTAGAAGGAGGCGGACCAAATTTCTTGAACAATATAACAAAATCGGATGTAAATTGTTTCAAACGAGAGCCCTTAAACTAGAGATACAGTTCAATGACATGAGAACGAATGTATTTGGCACGTAGCGTAGAATAATCTGTTTTATTTTCGCGCGAACAAATGATTTTGTAAAAAGTGCACACTGCCAGTAAGCTATCTTTTCGAATAATACACGCGATTTTAAAATAATACGGCAGACGTTGGAGTGCTGCCATCGTATCACGACGATTCTTTTATTTTACAACGCGGAAGCTTAAATCGGAGTGTATATAAACCCTCGCTCCATAGAAATTGGCATGGTAAAAGCTGGTGGCTGACCAAGCTATGCCTGAATTACCTTTTCAATTCATTTGTAATGGTTAAAAGAACGCCACAGTTTTGCGCATTTCTCATTCCCATTTTGGTTTTCGTTCGCGCCTTTTTGTTCTAATACAAACAATGATAAGTGCGCCAATGATTATTTATAGCATATATTCGCATTCAAGGTAATTTTAACGTACTGCAATTGCTTTCATCTAAGTGTGCATTAAATGCGCTTTTGTTCTTGTAGCGCAAAGTATTTCATAACGAAATATATGTACGTACTGTTTATTTACAACCTTATTTCATTACATCAAGTTAATGGAATTGCTCAAAGATATGATAATTTGTCGAGTCTAAGTGTACTTCAGTTTAAATCGATGCCCATTGAAATAAATTATCCAACCGAAATTGTGACGATTAAAAATTGTATAATGTATCTTTATCTGATGCAGATAAAGCCAGACAGATAGAGAAAATGCATACTTTTGATCGATTGTTTTGGCAAGTTCAAGCTAGTGTTAAAGATTAAGTAGATCTTTGTTTTAACTTGAATTTATAATTTATAAAAATCTCAATGTTTCATTGGTCTTTATTTACATCCTATATATTATTACATTAGTTAAGCATACGAATAATAATTTACTAATAAATTACTTTCTTGTCTTCTAAAATATTTTGAATGAAATAAATTTATGATGAATTTATGCAGATTCCACAATGTCTATTGCATTTAAAATGGAATATTATGCTTTATACGCGGAACCAAATTATCATTATAATAATCATCAATTTAAGTTGTAAATTGTAAAAATTATAAAAATGTAAATCTCGGTTTTATTAAATAACCACATGTATGTTGTACAGATTTTAATAATTAATAACGAAGAATTAATGGTTGATGCCAGGTAAAAAGGATTAGAAAATTGTATAGTGTCCATCATCAAAGGATAAGTGAGATAAAAAAAAACTAACAGTAATATAAAACTGAAGGTTGAATTTAGATTTATAATTATTTAAATTTATTTAATTAGGAACAAGAGAATTTCAAATTAAAATTGAATTACTCAAAAAATTACTACAATTAACATTACCATATTAAACGTAAACATTCAAATATTTAGTTAATTGTTCTTTAATAATGATGTTTTATATTCAAAGAAGTAATATAAATGTAAATAGTATATGCTATTTTTATATCAAAATTTATATAATAGTTAAATTTTCTAGTAGAAAATTATAAGCTATAAAACTTTAAAAACAAAAGCAATATTTTTTTGTGAGACTAATTTCCAGGATAAATATGGAAAAATGTTGAACAGAAAAATTGTTGACGTGCAAAATTATCGTCCGGGGTCTAAATAATCTGGCTCGAGAGAGGGCTATGTTCGTGCGCGGATATTTAGTATTGCGTAAAACAAAGTTGGCATTGTAAACAACTGGATAACTAATAGTAACAGAGTTCAGTATAATTTTTGGCCGGGATATACCGCTTCGAAAAACAAGTTTGATCCGAGGTTCACAGTTGGATCTACCGTTGTGCTTAAATAACCTTGAGTGAATGACATTTATCATACAAAAATTTATAAAAAGTATTTCGAAATAAAAATTTGGTAAACAATTGTTCTTATAACTAATAAATTATAGTACTTGATACTTTGTTTATGCTAATAAATTAATTTTCATTCTTAAAAGAATTCAAATTTAACATTCTTATTTAACTTCAAGAAAGGATGTATTATAAAATAATATTACCTTAATTTAAATACACCTTGGTAATTCGAAACGATTACTGCTTTTAGTTATTTATTGTTTTTAGAATATTAGTACTTTTACTGGATAAAATTAAAAATTTTTTTATAAATTTTATCTTACATAAAAAAATCCTATTTAAATGCACGCATGTTGTATAAATAATAAAAAAAGTAATAAAATTATTTAATACATTATGCTTAATGATGAAAGTCGCAGAATATATTGAATATAAAATAGTAGAACTGAGGTTAGTTTCATATAATGATATGATGATTAAATATCGGGGAATCAGTTAAAGTAATTCCAACTCTAATATCTTTGGCATAAGGTTTTTTCTTTCTGAGACACTAAGTAATTATAATGAATTATTCAGTTCAATTTAATCCAACAATAAGTTGCAGTGCTAAAACTTTTCTACGCATGAACAAATTTCAATCATGGGCGGTTTTCAAATAAGCAAAATCTTATTTAATATTCTATGTTGTTGGTCATTTGTTATTTTGCGTTGCATGGACACTTTTATTAATTGCCATTTTAAAAGTTGCGCATTTTGAGAAAACTTTGTAAAAATACATTGCGTTGAATACGTGCTTGTGCATGGCATAAAATTTAATGACCAGCTGGTAAATAAAAAAATTGTATCGCGTGGAAGTTTTTTCTAACAAAAATATATATTAATCAATACACAAACGATCTGTATTGACATTCCTTCAATAATAAATATACAAATATTTTATACGATGTTTAAAAGTTACACATTAATCATTTTATTTATCTTGTACTATTTAAAAAAGAATCAGTGGAATTTATGACTCTAAAATAATATCCGATGTAAATCAGAAAGAATTTTCAGTACATTATAAATTTACGAACGTAACTATCGAAATTCAATTTTCGATCATATATTGTAATAAAGTTGAAAAATGTGCCACTAAAAACTACAAAACACTGTTGATGCCTATTTAAATTTAATTAAATCTGTTTAATAAATATCAGCTTCTAATAATAATATTGTTAATAATCAACAGTTTTCAAAGTTATTCGAAATTGGATATTAACGAAGACCGTTAAGTTACATTGAAAATCCATAAAATAAAATAAAATGCAATAAAAATAAGTAATAATAAAGCTTAATTGCCTTTGGTATGAATAGTTTTAATTTAATAAATGGATTTAAAAAGAATCTAATGAATTTGTTTATTAGATAATAAAAGAAATTATTTCCATGTTCAGGAATAGTAAACATTTATTGAAAATGGAAAATGATTGTACTCGTTAAAACTAACTCTACACAAAATGCAAAACTCGATTATTATTTCTTTAATACAATGTCACATCATATGCATATAATCTATTATTGTTCCGTTATCAGGGTAATTGTTTTAGCATACCATGATTGACATATCAATATCAGTCGTCAAGATTCATTGACCTCTTTTCAACTATCGAGAAACTGCCAATAACTTACAGTAAATCATACTCAATGAAAATGCTATGGAAAACGGTTACGACCAAGCTTTCTTTCTGTCTGTGAATTAATTTTCATTTCTTTTGAATAATTACAAATCATATCTAAATTATACAAGGTACTTAATTTTTTTACCAAAGATGTCCTGATTATCAAACGAAAATGAAAATTAATAATATTGATAAGTACACTGAGAGAAATAGATAGTTAAAAGCACCATCTAGATAGTAGAAATAGATAGTTGAAAACAGATAGTAAAATGAAGTATCCAGATAGTAAATGGATTTATCGATATCGCGCGGTCGATAATGATGCGCGGTCGATAATGATGCGTACCTAGCCTATTTCCAATTATATTTCTTAATTGTGTTTTGTTTAAACATTCTTGTGGAAGTGGTGTTTGACAGCA
>JABFPN010004786.1:0-14371 GCA_022817305.1 Leptoteleia sp. ZL-2020 | reverse complement strand
AAACTAGGTAAACAGTGCGTGACGATGCTGGCTAGTAACTGGTTAGTTTTTCATGCTAGTAACTGGGCAGAGACCAGTAAAATCTGGCCAGTTCCAAGCATAAAACTAGGCCAAATTTTTACTTGGGACTGTGCTCGCGTTGAGTTATCAATAACAAATTTCGGACTTGAAAATCATACTCTGTCCTCGAGGGAGGGCACTAACTCGGCTAGGCACGTTTCTATCTAACAGATTTGAAACTTGAATGGGAAGAGCCATAACTTTGCGCGAGAATCATATAAACCGGGGGAAGCAAAGTGTATGAAAAGTGGAAATGGATCGAAAAGCCGCCTTTTATGATTTACGACTGCCGCCCCTTAACTTACGGATATCTTTTATGGACCCTTTACTGAATCTGGTGTTCCAATATTAGCTGGGCCGTAAAAAATAGATATGTATACATAGATATACTAATGCAGTCGGCCACGGTTATCTCAATAACAAATTTCCCCGGCGCTATGCAAATGGCCTCGTTATTTACGAATTATTAATGCTTAGTTATTGACCATAAATATCGTTACGCTTTCATTTTTACTGTAAATTAGAACTTTTTATTAAGCATTATAAATTATATATCGCATTGTCCAGATTATACAATTCGTAATGGCGCGTTTACGTTCTTGAAAATTGCTCGCATTCAATACGTTTCAGCAATTTTACAAGTGTGTAAAATTATGTCCGTCCGCGCTGAGAGCAAAATTCTGGTGCTCGTGACTAGTATGCTACAATTACTTTTCACGAATACCAAAGGCATTATATTTATTATATTCTTTGTAGTATCTGTAACTACAGTTTATGGTTCTTCCAGCCACGCAGTATAGTAGATTATACTCCATTGTGTAGTTGATTTAACTATAGTAACTAGTTACTTTTAACCCTAACGCTATATCAAAAGTTGACTCGAAAACTAACACTATCTAACGTGGAGTTGAAGTAAAAATTTTCTTTTTCAGTATAAATGTATGCGACTGATTTCTTTTTTAGCCTGAAACTAATTTAAAACATTTTACACGAACAAAATGAAATGAGAAATTAATGACACTGTGCATGGTATTGCAATGAGTACACCTTTTTCCCACTTGTATGAGCGCTGGTGTTTCACGTTCAGGGTGGCGCTGCCGAGGATACAAAAGGTGTCATCGATGGCGACGGCGATTACGATGGTGGGTACGACTACGGGTACGACGAGTACGAGGACGAGTTGCGAGCTGTCGCCGCGTCCTCGGAAGAGACGTCAAAAGGTGAAACGAATTCGCTCTCGAAATCGAGTGCAATCGACGCGAAACACGTCCACGAGAAACAATCTGTAATGGAGAAGTCGGATTCATTTAATACGACGAATGACAATGCCGTCGACAATGACAGCGCTGATGAAGAGGTGACTTCCCCCCCCCCCTCCACCCCATACATTCATTCAAGTTTAATTGAATAGCAGGGTAGTCAGCAAAAAATTCTTTAATTAATCGTTTGGACTACAAATGTTATATATGTATATAAATATAAATATTTGTTATATTAAAATACAAGACTTGTCAGCCTTCTGCACAATCTACAAAAATATTAACCATATTAATAGTTTTTTAAAGTGTCAAACTTATCAGTTATCTTGAACTATCTTACTCGTATATGATATTCCAAATTATACTATCATTTCTTTTGAAATGCTCGTCAAAATATTATTTCAAAGACAGCATGCATGATACATAGGAATATAGAGAATTCAGTATCTAGAAAATTTTCAATGAAACAATTAAAAAACTTCAATAACGGAGAAACTTTTGCGACGTAGGTTATTTTCAACGTACAGATTTAAATGTAACCATAGATATTGTTTGAAATTTTCCATACGTTAATATCATTGGCCTTTCAACTCCTAACAAAAGCAATGAATAAATTTGCTTTATGGCTGGACCTGTTCTGCTCCAATGTATAGAATTGCTATAATAATAATTATTATCTATCACAAATTTAATAAATATCGTTATTCCAATATATGTATAATAATAAGATTGGAAATTTCATGATGATGAGGTGCTGTTTATGATTTAACGGTTTCCGTACTCTGGATATTGCATTGCGGTGCGGAACAAGAGAATTTTTCTGGTACTGTCAATTTATAAAGTTGCAAAGTACCAACTTTGTAATGTGAAATGATGATTGAAGCAAATGATGTAAAAGAAATGAGGTTTATTTAAAGTTTGACGTCAGCTTAACGTCTTATAAAACCCTGCAAAAATATTTGATTCTTAAAAAAAACAGAGGTCGTATCATTTGGCGATAGTAATAAAAGACATTTTCCATTAAAAGTCGAAATTAGTATTTTCTTAGGTGAAACTTATATTGCTAATTATTTTATCATTTTACAATCAAAATAAAATTCTACAAGATCATAGAAAACAAACTTTTTATACCACAAATTTACGTATTAGTAAACTAAATTGAAATACACTCAATTTCATTAAATTGCATTACAAAATTACAAGATTTTTATTTATTTATTTTTTGTTTTAAAAATAAAAAGATAACTGATTCTTGCTGCGAGGATAGACTGTGAAATTGAAGTTCAGTCACGGTAAAATGTATTTGCTTTTAATTAAGTTAATGATATTTGATGAAATGTAATATAAAATGTAATAAAAATAAGATTTTATAATAGAAATTTCATTATCTCACGCGTCAATTTTGAGTTGTTGACTTTTGTCTGTTAAATTCTGGCTTGGTAATACATAGACAAGCAAAAGCGACAACTGATGAATTGTACGGAACGTTGCAAAACAAAATTGTCTGCAAATTTATATTTATATATACGTAGTATTAGTACCAATTTTTATTGGTTAAATATATTCCTTTACAGTACAATTTTTCTACTTTGTCAAATATAATAATTAAGTTTCTTACATGATTATAACGTTATGATCAAGATTGTATAATTTTTGCACTTTTCTAATACTAAAAAATAACTGAAAAATTAATTAAAACCATTAATAGTATTATTTCTAGAGAAAAAAAAATATCAACAAATTGATATGATACATAATATATATAAGAATCTAAGTCATACTAGTATTTAAACATACCGTATAAATGATTAAACATACTCTTATCAAAAGTGGAAGTAATACGTTGAACATTAAGTACCATCTATATATATATTCCACGTGGCTTACGTATCTTATTTAAGCAAATTCATTTTAAAAATCATATTAATTTTTGATATTATAAATTAAGATAGATTGAAAAGTTAATTTGACACAGAGTACAGTTTACGGAAAATAGAATTGTCGTTTTTAATTGTAAATTAATTTTGTTTAAATAAACTTTGTAAACAATAAAGAAATAATTTATAAATTGTAATAAAAACTTCGTCAAAGTTTATTTAATTTTTCACAGAATGCAGAAATATTTTCTAAACTGTAATAATATGTGACCAAATTTTCCAATCTATCCTCCATTTTTTTTAAACTGACAGTTTTAATTTCTGATGCTGAATTATACAAAAGCGCAAACTATGCTTAATTTTTCTGCTTTCCAAAGAAAAATCAGGTATATAATTTCCATCGCTTAATAAACATTTTAGTTGTTTGCTAAAGAAAAAATAAAGTACATTTATATTGCATATGTTTTAGATAAATATATATTTTATATCATACACTGAGAGAAATTCGCTTAGTACTCTCATTTAAAAACTTTAAGTTATTGTGAAATAAAATTAATAAAAAGCTTTAATTAATGCAGACAAATGTTTATCCCACTCAATTTTAAGAATTTTTTTTTATGAGTAAATATCGATTCATATACTTAAACTTACCTCAAAATCATTAATTTAAAGGTTCCGAATTGAATGCACATTTGAAACATTAAATCGCTCGTTAAAGTCATTCCAGTGAATATTAATATACTTGTTATTTCGTTCACTCTTCTTAAAGTAGATTCTATCATTTCAGCTACGACAATACTATTTTGATTACCTGAATCAACACATTCAATATTCGGTTTCTATGAAAAAAAGAATATTTTTTTAATTATTATTTAGTTTTATTACAATGATAAAAATTATTTTTTACAAATTTAAAGACAATTTTTTACCGTCTGAAACCTGGAGCCTAACACCTGAAACATTATTTCCGTGCAAATAAATCCCATAAAGTGTATTACTACAAATAAATGCAGAATTAAATATATCAAACAGTATAAAACAATATGTAATACTTAAATTTTGTTTGCAATAAAATTAAATTTGTATTCCAAAATTTCAATTTCATTCCGAAATTTCATTCAACTTACTAAAAGTATACCTTAAAATGCTTTTATAATATTGATAGAATGCCTTTTTTGTATAACTATATTGAACGTCATTATTATCTCTCCAAAAAGAATGTATTTCATCGAAAATTCGTTTCTTCTATAAATAAGAATAAATGACTTGTTAGTAGAAGTAAAAAGATTTACAAAATTACATATTGATTGATGGACTTCTAATAGTAAAGTCTAAGTTCTAAGTATATTTTTAATATCAAATAATACTTTTACCAAATGTAAATAATTAAAGTCCACCAGCCATTTAAAACTGCTTTCCATGGATATAAATTTTCTATTTAGAATTAATGGTACATATGGTGAACCCTTCAGCAACATATAGTTATATAGTACCTATGAAAATTTACTTTATAAATCATAAAATGAGATGTTCATATTCCAAAACAATTTAAATTCTAAATAATTTAAATCACTTACATTTATAACCGTGAACTGAACCACCATAATATAAAATATTAATATTTGTACTAATCGCGTTGATATGTTAATTCCATATGGCCATAGTCCACACAAAGTTATCATAACTCTTGTTAATTGAAAACAAAATTCTTTACAGTTATTCATGATTACAAAAGAATTTGAGAACTGCTCGGATACTTATTACACATTGTTTTATAAACTGTAATATTTCAATGAAAACAAATTTTGAACAACTACTTCATTGTCTAAACTTTTATCTACGTTACAGTAAATTCTTAAGTTACCTATCACTTATGCAAACATATCTAGAATATAAAAAAACTGTATTTATTACGCAATTGAATCAATGAATTATATATATATTATTTCATAAAGAAAAAATGTAGACAAACTGTTCGTAACAACATGGTATTATGTTATGAATAATTAAATTGAATTAAAGAAAGGAAATAAATTTTTAATATTAATGTACAAGTTTTTGAATTATCTTTCACAGGTGCACAATATCTCGTCAAATATTAACGCATTATTTCATATTATAGCGTACTTCTTATTTTTTTCCATAAATACTTCATAATATGAATAGTAAATAATATGTTTATATTGATTGGTAAGTAACTTGTTTTGCAAAACATTTCTTCCTTCAAAAAAGAAAACATAGCCACTGTGTTGATTCGTGATATGAGTGAGATAAGTTGTGAAATTAAATAACATTTCTTTGGCGTTAAAAATTTGAATTTACGTACAAAAAGAATATTATTCGTTCATTCACCGATCAAAGAATTTTTATTTACAGAAAACTTAAAATGAGAAATCATTTAATATATCGAATATTAATATTTTTAAATAACAATTTTCAATTTTCCCAGTTTTTTCTAGACAAGAAAAAAAAACTGTTTTCGCACGAAACAAAATCTATTGATACTTTAAGAGATAATTGAATCTCGTCAGTAAATTCACTTTTTTCTAAAGCAAGACGCTAATTTGGCAATTGTACAATTTTTACTTTGTTACATCACTACTTCTAAATTTAATTGACATTTCTAACAGATACAGCAACGTAAACATCATAAAATCGACGTAACTGATATTACTAACTAAAAGATTATCTGTCGCTTTTTAACTGATAAAAATGTATAAGACTGGACCTACTACGTGCCAACGTATTACCGACAGTTATCCCCCCCTCCCAGCCCATAAAAGACCGTTACTGACTCTGACCATTGTTTAGCAGTGCTATATCATATTTGCCCCTCTATTAACTTTTATGAGGTACAAGGCAAAAAATTATGTCTGAAAAATTACACTTATTATGAACCTCATGACCGCACTATTGGCCTTTTCTTATTATATACAAAATATTTGATATGTTTGCTAAAAAAGATTTGAAGATTACAATTAATAATTGAACAATTAAAGCCAACAATTATTTGTATTATAATAAGTTAAAATTTAATAACGACCAAGAGCATATTTTTCACCACTCGGGAAAGGAAACGCAATTTCCTTCCCTAGAGAAGGAAATGTGACGTTTCTCACGAAAAATATATGCATCACGAGAGATTTTCGGAAATCCTTATCTCGATGAATTGCCTTTTAAATCTTCCTTGGTGCGTAATGCACTATGAAAGTTAATTTCTTTTCTGTTTATTTGCAAAATTTAAAAAGTAAAGACAAATTACCAAGAGTCTGCAATCTCTTTGACGTTGATATGCATAAAAATGTCTTTTAAGAGAAAAGGAAAAAGTAACTAAAGAGTAGGATTAATACGCGGAAACTTGTGTGCAAAATTGGGTCAGTCTTAACAATTATACCATGATGAATTATTAATTTATTATAATGAAAGTCTCCTTATCTTCTATAAACTTTCAAAAAGTCTGCCAAAGTCCGCAATTAGTTTGAGGGATAACTTTTATTTTATTTTTTCGGCAATTCAACGCTAAAATGTATCTATTAAAAATGAGTTAATTGTCACTAGGGAATCCTAGTTAATATTTCCATAATAATTCAAACGAGCATTCTACATGGATTTCAGATATATGATTTATGTTTTTATCTGATATAACTAAACGGAAGATACTCTTAAATATATTTTTAGATTGCAATATAGAATTTAACTTTTTTTTGCAATATAAAATCTATTGTCGAAGGTACCAAAGCACGCGAAAAGTTCCAAGCTAGAAATCATTTTCGTCGTAACCCGATCAGTATTAATAAACGCGCATTAATGGGATTGCTGTTCGGGGGTGCTTAGGTGACCGAACTGCGGAGCTACAAAAGGCAGAAGAGCAAAGCGTCGAAAGCGAAGCGCATACCTACGGTTAAAAAGGAGCTAAGCACGCAAAAGGAAATACTCGCTGGGAGCAACGAGACCCAAGTACTGAAGAGCCTGCTCTCGGGCGAAGAAATTTTTAATCGACTCGGCGAAGACTCGGAAGAATCGCAAAGTACGAGAGTGCTCAATAGAAATGAGGTGAGCTCGATAGCGCAAACCGTCAGCTCATCAGCTTAAACTTAAACACATATAAATTATTTACTTTTAATCAACTTTCCCTTCCCGCGATGCTTTTTTCTTCACTTCCTCTATTTTCCTTTGCGATGCACCCAGACACTTTGCCGCGACTTAGCCTGCGCAAAATTAACCCGATTCTTAATTCAAATTTATCTGGGAATCGATTACGATATCCGTTGGAAGTCACAATCAAACCGACTAAATAGAAGAAGACTTTTAATATTCAAAATCTTATTTTTTTTTTTTTTTTTTATCAAATAACTGGAAACGTATTTTAAAAAAAATCTTTCTTTTGTTCATTTGTCCAGTACTGGCCCAGTACTGTATTATGACCCAGTTGTTAGCCAGTACAAATTTAATTATTTTTACTGGGTTGGCACGATAATTTTTCCTACATTGTATACATGGCTTCTCATTAAGGTTCCAGCACAGTAACTTTTAATGTATTTTTTCCCGTGTAACAATATCAATAATAATGAAAGTCAATAAACAAAATTACTGTAACGCCCCGTTCTTGTTTTTCATTAATCACGTTATAATTACTCTTAAGATAATCTGCTATTCAATTAATATTCCATTTAAATTTTATTCCCTGTATAGTTGGATAAAATAAAGCGGTTGCAGGACGAGTTACACGTCGGGCGCTTATCTTTACGAAGGGAGGGCTTCGGTAACGATTACATGGATATCGGCGAGCAATCAGACCTTATGCGAAAGTTTAACAAAAGAAAGGAAGCGGTTTTAAGGGACATCAAAGACTATCTCCTCGAGGAGTACGCCGAAGAAAGGAAGAAACAGATACTTGAGAACATCGAGGTAAGGATATTTTAACTTTCACATCATATGCGCTCTATATTTGGGTAATATCGCAAAGTTATACAGAGGGAGAGGGAGAGAAAAAAAAAAGAAAGAAAACAACCTGGTGTAATTTATAGTCCACTTTACATTGCTGCGCAGAATATTTAATAGCCTTGCTACTTACTTATTTCTTTTCTAGCCGTGCATTATTATTCGCATTAATTATTAAAATAAGAGCGTTTGGTATTATTAAAGTGCACTTTTTAAACATGAAAATTCTATGTTAAAATAATTAAATATTATTAGGGATACACGTAAAACATGTTTTAGATTGAAAAGTATTATTCCCGTCAGTAAAATGATATTGTATTTAAAAACAAAAAAGAAATAAAAAAAATTTTATAATACTTTTTTCTCAGTGTAGAAAAGAACGATACCAAGGAATAGAACTCGTTACCACGTTTCAATGGTTACATCCCTTTCTATTCCTTGATAATAAAAATGTTTCCTAACAAATGTCAGAAGTTACGGTACTTTTCACAATAAAATATTTTCCTGCGCATATATAAACACAATTATATATCTTCGATATTAATCCTTTATGTTTTTATAGCAAAAAAAAAAAGATTGAAATCAAGTACGCAAAGAGAAAATAAGATAATAAAAATATTATAATAACATTATTATTCGTAGCACTTTTTCATAAAATATCAAAGGAGTAAAGTGGAAGAATGAACATTTTCATTGTAAAATTACTAAGAAAGCGGATAAAATAAACCGAGTTTCCCGATGGCAAACAAAGAAATTGAATGAAGAACAAACTGAAAGTAACGCAATAACAGTAACAAATTCTTATTTTTAGAATTAATGGCAAGAGCCCGGGACGAAGAATAATCGTGATCATAATCATGCCAACGTCAAGACGTAAATCCGATTCAGAGCCATTCGGGCGAAATCTTTCAATTTTACTTGTTAAGTGCAACAATTTGTTGCGCAGAATCACACACACGGAAAAGTACATCGTTGGTTTGCGCGGTCAGTCGAGGGGAAAAAAACAAATGGAACGAAAAAAGGGGCCGCGGCGGACAAAAAGGGAGCGAGCGAGAGAGGCGGCGCACTCGCAAAGTTTACAAATTGAATCGGTTTTCTACTTGAGCAAGAAATTTCAAACAATGTGCCTCGGAGCGCGCACGTATGTCGACTGGCTTGCCGGTACACCGCTCGTATTAAGTCGTAAACTACTTCGGACACTTTATGTTTCTTGTCTCATCGTCTTCCCGAGACCCTGAAACTTACTTGGAAACTTTCCAAGTTATTTTTCATCCCTCGGACCAATTTTTCATATGCGAATATTAGAGGGAGTTCGTTTTAAAAAAGTCCACTCGAGATAAAACATTGTTTGCCACTTGGAAACTTTGAATATTGTTGATAATATGAATTAAGCGCTTTGAGAACTTTACCGTTGATATTTGTTTCCTCGTGAAATTCACGCGCCGAGAAACGTTTCTTTGGAAATATTGCCGTTAGAGGTCGACATGCTGGCCACTGTTGTTCGTTCTCGAACAATAAATGACGATAAACTGATACGTTCTGTTAACTTAGAGTGGTAATTTTTTGTATGACCACTTTACTAATAAGTTAGTAACTTTTATCAGATCTTTCCTTTCCGTGCAGAAATACTTAAGCCATGTTATTGAAAGTGCTGCAACTATCGTATACGTGTACGTTAAAAATATTTTTTATCGTTTGTACAGGAATTGACGTATCTTATTTTCTGGATAATTTCCACAGTATAGAGTTCAGTGGCACAGGTATACTGTGACAGGCGCAAGATCTCAAACTCGACAAAAAATTTATGACATTTGGATCGATTATTTTATTTCACTAAAGTATAGTTTATAAATAACATCTTTGCGGAAAAAATATTTTGCAACATTTTCTTTATGCAAGTTTATCAATAACTTTCCCTTCTTTGTTATTTATTTATTTTTGTTTATTTATTTGCCTTTTTTTGTTAAAACAAGAAATAAATAGAGAAATACTACTTTTTATATCGCAAAGTTTCTCTCGCGTTTTTTGACTTATTTACTCATCGTCCGTTTTCTATTTTTCATTGCAACCCTTTTGCAAACAAATTTTAATGTATGCTTAAAGTTTAACTGCCATTATATTTGTTATCAATATTTAACTTCTATACGTATTAAAACGAATCAATGTTTACGAGGTTAATTTTGGCAAATGTTCAATCAAAAATAAAAATTGCACGGTAAATAAGAACGTTTGGTAAACTTCAATTTAGAGAACGGATTAAAGGTAAATTTTTCTGTCGACTTTCGGTGCAAATTGTTGGGAGCCGCGTTCTTTTAAAAAATGACGAGGGAAAATAAAATAGAGGGGAAAAATAGGACTGTTTGACGAAGTAAAATGCATAACTGCTATGCAATTAATTAGGTAATTAATCGTTATAATTGATCATTGATTTTGATTATCGTAAAATCGATGTTGTTCATCCCTCGCAGTGAAATCAATAAAAGCTCAGAATCAAAATTAATTGTGCAAACGATTTCGTTCCTTTTGAACGGGACAAAATGAATTTTCAAGCAGCTCCGTTTGAAACTATAAAGAATCCCGTGAAATAGGATTTGATGCGAGAAAAAATTATGGCATGGCGCAAATTAAAGAGCAAGGATTCTTTAGTATATCACAAGTTTTTCTCCTCAGAACTTTCAGAACGATTTTCTCTAGTGGAAGTGTTATGCGCTCTATTCTATTGCTTTTTTGTTCAAATTAATTTCCAGCCTTCTTACGTTTACGCTTTATTAAAAGAACGTTTAATGAATAATTAATTTAAAAAGGCACAACAAGAAATGGGAATTAGTTTGCACAAATTACATAGGGTATATGGAAGTCAAATGTGCAATATTGGAATTGTAGAATTTTAATGTATCAATTTTCAGCTTGATAATGCATGATAAAAAAAATATCTTATTAACATTTGAATAAATATTCTGATATAATAAGTAATTAAAATTATACTTTTTAATTAATTACTTCATCATGTTAACTTTTAAATAGTCATAAATGTTTTACAGATCTTCGTATATAACGATTTATGTCCGGTTTATTACGAAATTAATTAAAAGGAAGTTTAAAATAAAAAGATGAGGAGTAATATTGTAAAATTGAATATTTAAGCGCACAAATGCGTATAATCGTGTATACTAAAACCACAAATGGGATAATCATTATCATAATTTTGTAAAACATGATAAAATACAGTTTAGTTGCGCGTTTCATTGAAAATGCATAATTTGTATGTTATATAATCTAATGAGTGGTGCATAATTATTAAATATGCCAGTATAGCTAGCATTAAATACACAACAAGCTCACTTACGAGGCTTATAACAGATTCGGTTGAAGTAAAACAGGATAAAGCTTGTAAAACGCGTGGAATGTTTCGTTTATAAATAGTTGTAAAAAAGAAGCTGAGATTTCGGCCTTATGTCAATGTCCATTAGCCAGATTACTTTACAAACTCAAGAAGTTATCAAGTTTTGCATTAACGAAAATTACTTGCACGAGAGAATTTCGTTTTCCCCACTCAATAATAAAATTAAATTAATAATGTATTATTTCAGGAAGCAGCTGTCACCGAAAATCTATTAAAACTTCTGGTGAAACTCACGGAAGATCCCGACCGATGGTTGCGCGTCCATCGTATTCTTGGTAAGTGACAAAGTTATTCTTTAACTCGCCGCTCATTTGCCAGGAAAGAAGGGAGCATCGTAAAAACACATAAATTTAATTAACTTTTAAATCAAACTTCTTTATTGTCAGACACAATAAGGGAACACTTAAAAAAAAAAAAACAGTAGTATTAACGTCAGTTTAGTCAGACGGGTCATTCACTTCCTTCCTTTTATCTTACCATTCATTTCTTCAATGTATTTTAGCGTATTAAATTAAATTAAAACGCGCGTTTCTTTGTCAATGTGCGATAAAACACACGCACAGTTAAAAATATTCAATTTCATTACAATAACAGCGAACAGTCTTGTGGTCGATACAAATTGGAATTTAATTTAAAATAGCAAGAAAAAAAAGGAGAAAGACCAAGGAAAAAAGCTTTTTAATCTTAATACGACCATCGGGGAAAAGCTACATTGAATGGGGGAGGGGGGGGGAGTAACCCCACGCCGGAAGGGGAACTTACAAATTAAAAAATAATTTGCACATTAAAACATTCGCGATAAAGCGCGCCAACGTGTTTCGGGGTCGTTTGTGTGTGACCCGGGCGGTCGTTGTCGCGATCGGAATTATTAGTTTTTTTCCGGCCACCAAAATGTACTTAGCTAACCGGACGGCCGGGCTAAAAGATGCAAAACTATGTAAATGAAATTCGCGACGTAACGAGAAAAAGTAATAGCGCGAGGAAAGGGACGCGGAGAGAATGACGGGATCGGGGCGAGACGGAACCCTTGGCGGGGCAAAAAGTCCGGGGGGGGGGGGTGCCTTCAAGTACTAACTAGGTGTTCTTTGATTCGCAGTCGTTATAAAATTGCATTGGCTCGAAAGCGCTCGGGAAGCGTCCAATTACGGATGCCGGCGAGAAATGGGTTCAATTACCCGGACCATAATGCTACCCATCCACTTCGTCGTTGCTTCTTTTCATCCGAAAATTCCCTTTCTGACCCCGGCGTCTTGCGCGCCGCACCGGCGCGTCTCCCACCCCCGCCCCCTCCCCCCCCTCGCCCACGCCCCTCCCTAATTGAACCATTATCTCGATTTTAATTGGAGCTCACGAGATATCCTTTTACGCGCGAACTTTATTCGCGGCAACGCGAATAAATTTTATGAATGCATCCGTCCGATTATTAAAACATCGTTACCGGGGTAATCGAGCTCGTCGACATTAGTGCCCGCTTCCACCGTGGGGACCATTTTTCGGGAATTAAGTATCGCGCTGTAAAAGCGTGCCCGTTAAATTGTTTCATTGCCACGCAACCGTTAAATAATATTGGTTTTAATTCTTGAATGGGGCTCTGCTGTTGGAACGCGCGTCTTTCCGCCATACGGCAGTCGTTTATCAAATCTTTTTTGTCTCTTTCCTTCCTTCGAGCGTGACAAAGACGACAAGACGTTTAAAAATGGTTCCAAATTTAATTACTGTGAGCCGCGGTACCGAATGTGCCGCGTGTCTTATTTTTCGGAGCTGCTTTAAAATTGACTTTTCGTCACGAGGGAGTGAAAAATGGCAATAAAAATGGCACTTTTCAGTCCCCCGTGACGAAAATCACTATTTTAGTGCGTTTTACCATAATTTTTACTGTGCTGGCACAGTAATTTTTCTTATATTACATTTTTTAAGGTTCCAGCATTCTTCTTTTTTCTTTCTTTTGGTGTTTTTTTTTTTCTTTTTGGTTTTCTTTTTTGGCTTTTTCTTCTTCCTAATGGTTCTTTTTGAGCGTTAGAAAAAGTAATATTTTCAGATTATATACGATAAAGGAGTATTTTGTCGCAGCTTTGCTGAAATTTTACCCTGTTTTGCTTTGACGGTGTTACCTTTGCTCTTATATAATTTGATACGTTGCAGCATAACCGGAATTGGCGTAAATAACGGCGAAAACTTTTGACGGACGATTAAAAGCAAAAACTTAGAAGATGTATTAATTCTGTTAAGATTAACGGTAATCTTTTAACAAACTGAAAGGGCTTAAAAAATTTTAATTGGATCTGTTTTATAGGTGTCAGTTAAGAGAAGAACATTTAACTGGTCGCGACTCAGCTCGGATCATTGTTTATAAAAATCTGTTAATTCCTTTTTACGGCGCTATAAGATTAATTTATCACAACTGACGCGAAAGTCAGCTGAGATATTCGCTTGATGAAATTTCCGCTCTAAAACTCTTTTTTCCTAATCCGATAAAAAGGTATTACATAAGTAATGTTGCAAACACTTTTTTTGAAGGCAGTAATTGTTTATATTGCATTACTTTTTTTTCTCTCACTCAGTCGCGATAATTAAGTGCTTTATGGAGGAAGTTAAATAAAATTACATTGAATAATTAAAAGGAATATTTTATACATCGTCAACGTTCAATTCCATTAGTTAATTCGATCCTGGTATAAATTATAAGTTTTATCTATGCTATTATCCCAAGTAGAAATTTTGATCGGGCGCTGATCGGGGCCCAAGCGGGCTAAAATGGGTCCCAGCAGGGCAGACCATGACGGGCCCCGAATGGCGATGTAACGGGGGCGCTATCTGGGCCCCGGACCTAG
>JABFPN010004785.1:0-14371 GCA_022817305.1 Leptoteleia sp. ZL-2020 | reverse complement strand
TATTCTTAATATAAATATATGCTTTGTAAGAATAATGTATTCTTATTATAAATAGAATTTAGTTTTGTCCATATATTGAATGGAATCCCTATTTAATATAAGAAGATTCTATTACTCTTAAATAGACAGTTTTGTGAGTGCACGGAGAATGTGCGCAATTATTGCATTAATATGTCATTAAGTTAATGTGACAGACACGACAATGTGACCTGAAAAGTGGAATCCACACAATACAACAGGTGGATTACCGTAAGACAAATAATTTTTTTTTTTTTCTTCCTCTTTTCCAACATTTTTAACATTCGAGATTTTATAGCGATTGTGTCGTTGTCATGAAAATGATAATAATAATCTAGTATTAGTCAGTTATGCAAGAAATAATATTTTACACCGGACAATGCGATGAGTAAGAACGCGTCGCTTGGAATAAGAAGTTTGCATCGTTATTGACACAGTGGCCTGATTAGGGATGTTTTATTGTGAATTTCTTATCGACGATATGTTTATAAAACTATTATAAATTATCGTTGCATATCGTCGACTTGCAATTGCGCAATCTTTAATTTCTCATCCGAACGTTGTCAGTTTTTATGCAGCACAGATTTCTTGAACTTTGCTTAGATGAAATGTTTCTCCTGTTTTTTTTTTTTTTAAGTTTCAGAACTTTTTCCTTGAAGTGACTTTATATTAAGATAAATAGAAAATTGAAAGTCGAAGAAAATTTGTTTAAGTTTGGATATAAATTGTTTTTAAAGATTTAAGAGAATTTTTGCGATATCATACTTTTTAAGAGAAATTAAGCAAGCTGTAAATTTGATCTCAGTAAATTTCGCAAATTTCTGTGTAACACTTGCGACAGAATTTTGTAGAAAAGTTTTTGCGCAATCTGTCTCAAGAAAAGTGTGTCGAATTTTAAAATTGGTCCTTTTGTGTAAAATAATTCGTCAGTCATTACCTAACTGTTACAGCAAAATTAGATAGAATCCGCTCGAAAATAGTTATTCATAATGTATTAATCAACAAGCCGATGTGCATGCGAGTGCATAATGTGTTGCATTAAAAGGCGGTCCCGACCGTGATGACGGTGTGCAATTGTGCTGGAAGCGCGTATTTGAAAATCACACTGTGAGAAAATAGCTGCATCCTTGTTGCCGTTAGAGAACAACAATCAACAATTCCCGCTTTAACAGACTCATTATTCTAGTTCAAGAAAAACAGTTCTTCGACGCATTCATTTCTCCAAAAAATAAAATCATTTCAACATTTACCTCACAGAGATGAAAAACAAAAAAACAACGAGCCGAAATTTAGTTTATCAAAAAATATAACATAAGAATTCCATGAAAAGGATGTGAAATCATCTAATGAGCCTACTTTGCTAAAATTTTAAAACTTACTAATGTAATATTACATGAAATGATAAAATTCTTGAGAAATTAAACACATTTAATTAATATAATATTATAAAATGATATTAAGTATATAATATAATATTTTAAAAAAAGATTTTATTACAATTTAATTCCTCCAATTGAAATTCCCAGCAGTGAAATTTCTCATTTTATGTTTTTCCGTTAATTAATACATTTCATAAGAAAGAATTTAATTAAATTTAACTCTTAAACGAGGACGTTTAATTTTTATCATTTATTAAAATTACCATCATTATCATAATATGTAAGTCGTACGAAGAGGATGTCAATTTTGGAAATATCGATAGTCGGTTTTGAAAGAAAAATGTTAATTAAAACTTTATTGTAAAGAGATAAAAATCTGCCATTGTAATTTGTGGTGAATGTAGGTTTATTCACATAATTTTCAAAAGCACCGTTAGACGCGCAGATCGTTTCATATTTCGGGCTTCTGTTCCAAAATGCACCGTTATGTATTGGATATTTCATAAGAATACTTTTCACAGTCAGCCTAACGTAAACAAGCATACAATTACGCAATTGACAAGGAAAGGTTTTTCCGGCCTGACTTACTGATTTTAATGACATTTTAATATTTAATACAAAACGTAACCCATTTCTGTCACAATACGTCTTCCTTACGGAAACATTTCAAATCTTGAAAAAGAATTTTAGATTTAATTAAATTGCAAAAAAGATATAAATAAAATTACACGTATCATCAGCACTTAATTATTTTAATTTGATCGTTTGCCCGGATATAAAGTTAAATCATTATTATTACTGCGTTTAAGAAAAAAGAAACAGTAAAAATTCAAAGAAATTTACATCAATTTAAAGATAACACTGCAAGATAAATATTTTTACTATTAAAAATTGTAAAAACGACAAACAAAAGCCATTTTTTGCAACAATATTTGCGTCTCCACTATATTCTTATACTGGTATAAAAAATAGTAATTTATGATAGTCCTCTTTTCTCAGTATATTGCTGTATAATATATTATTTAAAATTCACATCTTAATTACAATTTATGATGAATTTCAGTTAACATTTGATTACGACAAGCTTTGTTTCAATTCCATTGCATATATTATTCATGAATTGTAAATGAAGATCATCACTTTATAAAAAAAAGGGGGATTATTTTCTAAGTAAAATGTAAATTGATGAGGTGTACCGGAAAACTACTCCTCGTAAGTTGCTTTATGTTTATTCCAAATTCGGAATAAATGGCAAAAAACTCATTTAGAGTTCAAGTTCGTGTCAATTTTCTTACTCACTTTCTGCGCCGGAAGAATTGAAAGCTATATAAATAGCATTATATAACAAGTTAAAAATTTGGTTTTATTATTGATTGAAGTCAATCAATTTGCATTCCTTGATAAAGGATTAAAAATTTTTTAAAAATACCAATTAATTTAATTTTTCCAATGTGAAATGATAAATTTCACATTGGATGATAATTATTAATGTATTGTTAATTAATTTTTAGCTTCAAATTTAATTATATATAATATATTTTACATAAATTAAATTAAATTCCATAACCATAATTTAATATACATAATAGCACCGACTTGTTAGATACCGAACATCATATAATTACACAGAAACTAGTAAACATATAATGACTGATAAAAAGAGTTCAATGGCAACCAAAACAATGGAGAGTCATTTTGTAGCCATTTGTTGGGCGTCAAATTATATGAGATCTATATTTTAATGCTATGATAAGTCATTAAAAATGTTGACGACTAATTTGTGGTAACCGGTGCACCAATCAAGTTCGTATGTGATCAGTGCGTGAGTAATGAGTGACCAATGAGTGACCAGGATCTATTTAGGCCCCATGAAAATTTCACACGAATAAATAATTTCAATTAAAATTAATTAAATATTAAAAATAACTCTCTTAATAAATTTTCTCTAAAAATTAGTTCTCAGTCAATTCATATCTTATATATTAATAGGATAACATTTTATATTTGTTTACTAACAACGAACGGATAATTTATTAATCGAACATTGCGAATGCAACTCCACTCGACAGATTGTTACGTTGTAAAAATAACAAAGCATTCAATGGTTAACGTAATGACGATAAAGAAAAAAAAAAAAAAACAAGAGACAAATCTTAATGAAGACGTGTACCACCGTTATCAAAAAATGCAACACGCACCGGGTAACATCTGCTCTAGCCGTTAAATCACCGCCGGTACGCTGATAATTTATTTCCCCAACCTGCATCCTCGCGCGATTCATTTAATTACGAAAAGCTGGGCTTAGCCACGGGCGCGCGATTAATTTCTTCTCCGCGGCCTCATAGGCGCGTACGGCGAAAAGCCCCCACAATGCCGATAAATCGGCCTCACCTTGCGCGCCTCGCGTGTACTTGAACGTCCGGCCGGAGTGCGGCCGAGGGAAGGCTAAAGAGCCGACAGCATTGGCTCGCGCGCGCCGCGGCAATAGAAAACGAGTTAGCCGGGACACCGCGAAGGGAGGAAGCAACAGCGTGGCAAGACCACGGCACGCCGAAGAATGAAGTTGAAGAATACCGGTGTGTGAAGATCCCGATTCCCGGGTTGTCAGTCGGTGGCTAACCGTCCCAAAGGAAGGACGCGCGTGCACCTCACGCTGTTACAAATCCGCTCCCCAACTGGACGTACTCTTCGCGGTAAACGCTCGCGCAATCGAACGATCGGCTTTCGCCAATCAATCGTTGACAATTGGCAATAAATAAACGTCAAAAACATTATCAACAAAGAGCTCGAAATATCGCGAGTGACAACGAAAAAAACTGGTGAACGTTCGGAAAATTCCCCCCCCCCCCCGAAATTGGTCGATTTTTCACCCGAAAATCGGCACCTTTGAATCATACCTTCCATGGACTAATTAAAATTGAATTCCGATAAGAAAGGTTGGACGGAAGGGTTGTCTTAAATTCAAAGTGAAGATCGGTCGGAGATTGGTAACTCGAGAAGGAAAGACCTCTCCTGACCATAACTCGATCGTGGTTTTTTTTTACTGTCGAATCGCGGGGGTTGAAAGGTCGCAAAGTAGTTCGGATAAGTGTCAGATGGACTTTTGGTCCGAGGGAATCGGATCGGCAATCGATTGGCCGTGGTTCGTAAATAATCGTAAGGAAATCGCCCGATGAATTGGCGATTAATCGAGGCGCGGCATAATTGTAACGTGAGTCGCGCGAGCGCGATCGACAATGTGAATCGTACGAACGGGTGGTGTCTTTAAATCGCGTATACGTCGGAAGATAAGCGGATTCCCAAGATGGCATCCATGTGCGGAAGTGGCAAAAGCCATCCGGCTCTGACCACGAGCAGCTTTTACAGGCCGGGCTCTTACCCTTATCAAGTAAGTTCATTGGCATCTACCTAACTCCAGCCAATCCACGTTATCCATCCTGAAACACGGCCGTTTATTATCGGTTTACAGTGGCTGGCAAATGAACTAACTATTCTAGCAAACATTTGTCCATATATGGACGTAAATGCTGAGATAAAATACTCGTTGAATTTGGATGAAAATCGGTAATCTGGTGGTATACACCGAGGGAAAAAATTAGTAAACACGATCAGGTCTTTATCGTTTGTTATCGTGGTAACTATAACATTATTGGTTATTTTTAGCAAAGTCGATATGGTGAAAAAACTAAAATATGTTGTTATTTGGATTAATGTGGATAATAATACAAAAATAAACTTAAATTGATAGCTAATCTCAATATCGTTTAACATGTTTCATCTTAGAAATTGACTTAACAAGTAGCACTTGACACTTTTTAATTTCATAAGAAAACTAATCTTAAATTACCGTTTACTACATTAAAATTGCATCAGCAATAAAAGTGTATTGCCGCGGCGACTTAGAGGATAAATGAATACCGTAGAAAACAAAAGAATCGACGCGAAACAGCTGCGCAATGGACTACTTACAAACGATTGGTTAAATTAACTTTGAAAATTTTGTAGATGTACCGAAAATGTACAGTAATTTGCTAAAGTATGATTATCTTTCCAAATATTAATTGCATGGTTAAATTGCTTATAATACTGATTATTTTAACCTCCTTCTCGGTTATTATTACTAGAAAAAGATTAGTTAAAATCAGGTTGGTTGTTTTAACTATTGTTTTCTTAGAGTGGTATAATAATCCAGGACTACAAAATAAATTTATGAAAATAAATAAATAAAAGGAGAAAAATTATGAAATATACTCATATTTCATATCTGTCATATATTCTGAAACATAACAACGTAATCATGTTTGTTTACATTTGTGTGTTAAGGCAATTTGGTTACTAGATTACTGAAACTTTGGTAATATTTGGCATATTTTTTTCCCTTAGTCCAAAATTATATGACAATATATGAAAAGCCAAAGTATGTATAAGATCATATAAGACCGTAAACGGAATTGAGGAAAACTTTATACGTCCATATAAGTTGTACAAATTTTTTTTTTCCTTTTCTGACACATAAATGTGCTTCCGGTTTTTCCATTGTTCCCCGAACGATGCTAGATTTCAAACAAGAATTCCAAGGGCTGTTCTCCATTTCAGATTTCCCTCGTAAATGGAAATTTACAGGTGTATTTTTACACGTGACGTTCTGCTACGATTCGTATTCCCGCGTGTCATAAACCTTCCCGATCGGATTATCGCGCACTTGTTTGCCTCTGGCTTTTATTCATTTATTATGCAATCCTGGGAGTTTATTGATTGCTGTCTGTAGTATTGCCATTTCATCGCGTAAAATCATAAATTTTGATCGATTGTCGTGTGTTTTTGTTTACTATATTCTTTGGTCTTAACGCGCAGTAAAAAACTGGTTAGAATAATCAATTTCAAATTGTCTTTTGAACTTAATAAAAAAAAACCATGAAACATTGTAGACATATACTAAATGTCTGTAATTTATTTCATAATTTTTTTTTCAAATAATTAAATTAATTTTAAGTTAAAATAATTAAATGAATTCCAAATTAAAATAATGAAATTGAATTCAAGTTTTTATGAAAAACAATTTCTTTGCGCCAAGCATTTGTGTAACTTCAACAAATGGTTCCTTTTTTGGATTACAATTTACAATATAACCGGTCCATTAATCTTTATTGGTTCGGTTCGATTTATGTATAATAAACAATTTTACAGTAGAAAATCACATTTTTATGCACGTATTGTAATGTAGATTGGGAAACTGGTGAACTAGTTTCCTGGGTATTCGAGACATTATACCTGAGGAAATTCACCGTTCTCGACCGAAAACTCGGCGAGTGGACGCGCATGTGCAGTTTCGGACTTCCAAACATTTCTCAACGAAACCGCCGTGCGCTTCACGCAGCATTTTATGAAAGCGTCGAACTTAACGATTTTCTTATTTTCCCGTTATGTACCCGTATTTTTATTTAGGCCCTTTAAATACAATTTACATTCTTCCTTGATACAAAGTTTCCTTTAGGAAAATTACATTAAAAGAAACCTGTACAATTTTTTTTAATTAATTTTTTAAAATAAAAATAAGTGTGCACATGGCTAGAAATTGATTTCTAATTGATGTAATTTTTTTCAAGTATCAAAAAACTGTTTTAAATATTCTAATTTGCAAAACTTTTCGTGTAATAATCAAAATTTAAAATATTATTTTTCTACAATATATATGTTTAAATGAATTCTTGTATATTCATTGTAAAATTTTATCTCTCGTACTTACAAATTTTAACAATTCGTACTTCAATAGTGAATGACGTTTTACCTTAAATAGTAAAACGAACACTACTTACACTCTATTCATACTGAGAATTTTCAAGATCAATCTAATTGAGCACATCGAAATGACTAATGCAAGTCATTTCATAACAATAAATAACAAATTTCACAATAATTTTTTAAATAATTTAAATGTTTAAAATTTAATATATATGATATAATTAATATTTTTAAAGAATTAGAATTTAAAAATAAAAAAAAAATAGAATCAAATTTGTTTAATTATATAACTTATTATCTCGATGAGGGATCGGTGTAAAACATAAAATATGTAGAATAATATAAACATATAGAGTTAATGAACATTTCCTAGTATAACGACCTTCAATTCTGCAAAGAACCTTCTGCAAGTGTACTGTTCCCACACATAAATATGAATATAATTCTTTATATGTAACAACAAATATTAGGTACCTTATAATACCTCCGTATAAGTAATTACGAAATATGACATTGCGATATAAAAACCATTCGCGTGACAATTATTTTGCGATAAGTATAGTGGGGACAATGTTATGAATCACTGCAGTCAGTTTCGTTTTTAATGAAAAACTTTTACCTTGGTTAATTAAAATGTTCAATCAATTTAACAATGAACGAATTATGATCTTGAAAAGTTGAGCATGGATTCCACTATTGTTTTTTTTTTCTAAATCATAATATTTTAGAAAACAATTATCTTTGTATTGAGCAAAATTTTTTTTTGGAAAAATTACTATCTTCTAAAATTTCTACTTTGGTAATTTAAGCAGATTTAACATTTAAATTACATTTTTTTCCATTTTTTTCTTTACAGACAAAATAATGAACAAAAAAAAAACAAAAAAAAAAACGAATCACGCGAAGGAGGATCAAATTATAATCGATAATCTCTTAATGAAGCACCTATTGATATTTTAATCTAGATTGAGGAACGCATCAATCTCACAGAAGGCAAAATCTTAAGTAAAAACTAATAATGCCACATTGAAAGCTGCGCGACGAAATTGGGACGTGTTATTATTATACGAAGAACGGTCAAACGGTTCACACACTCGAACCTTCTATACGTTCTTTTTTTCTACCAACAAAATATGCACATAGAAAAAACAACTGGTTGAATTTATTGTCACAGTTTTTTTTTATATTCTATTTCATTAAACTGTTATTCATTTCAAACTTTGAATATTAAACAATGAGACAAAACAAGACACTTTTTTTGCTCAATTTCCAACAATTTTTGAATCAAACAAAATTTCAATAGAATGATTCGAAATAGTAGAAGAAAAAATAATGAAGATCGGTTATAAACTTTTCTTATAATATTATTCCAAAGTTCAAAAAACGTGTGAAATAACATTTCGAGGTATAAAGATTTTAAGTTCGTATTTCATTAAAAGTTGTCCAACATTAATATAAAAAGTGTCTGGAAGAACATAAAAATGTATAGTTTTTAACATTTTCATTTTGCAAGCATATAAAGGAAGGTTCAGATATTTTTTTTGGATCAAAATTAATATAAAGCATGACTATATATGATAATAATAATTAATAACAATATATGTAATTATATAATTAAATTGATTAAAGTGGAAATAATTAAAAATGAATAAATAAAATGTATACCCATAAAAGATAATTTAATTAAGATTACTATAAAAGTAATTTTGAATAAAAAAAAAAACAAAAATAGAAGGTCTTAGGTATGCAACAATTTTAGAATCCTTCGTTTCTCACAAAAGCATCATATTTTATACAACAATCATAAATCATCCAAAGCAAAATATTAATTTCACGAAACGGTCGAAAAAAAAAGAAACTTTTTTTTGTCGCGTCGAGCCGAAAGAAAAAGTCGTGAGAAAGCCCGCGATTTCCGACCGGAGAAAAACTGAGACGTGTCATCGCTCGAAGAGCGCGGCGGAATTAGAAACATTAGCTGGGACCGCCAAACAATGGCGGCGAAGCACCTTGGCCTTGTCTTTGATCGGTTTTACATTGGCATTACATAAGCCGACCTCGCTCGGCTCTCGGCGCGAAGATGATGGTCTGGATTCTTCTTGTTGCAGCCTTTCTTTTTTGCGGCTGCGATCCCTCGCGCGCCTGCTCGTCGACAAAAATCAGCGCGCCCGATGGTATCTGGGCGTCAAGACTCAATTCCCGATACTTTGTTCATATCCATCGCGCGTTTTACTCGCGACCACGCTCGTAAAATGCACTGTTAGCGAAGGCGCCCATTTCATTTCGCGGCGGCGCGCGCTCGATAACGAAATACCGTTCGAGAACGTCCGAGCTTGCGAGAATGCTGCGCGCGATTCGTGTACCGAGCGCGAGATCGAAACGCGACAATTGTAATTCAACGGTCAAACGAATTACCGGGCCGGCCGCGCGTACAAATTGTTTTGTTTTGCACGAATTATGATTAGAGTTGCTTAGCCGATTGGAATGCTCGTGCGCGCGATAATGGAGATGTAATTAAATTATGTAAATAGTTGGCTTTAATTGAATCGATTCGTTTAATGGATTCTTGGGTACGATGAGATTCGTATCTTCCTCGATTCACGCGGATGTACGTACTTAACTTTCAAAAAATTACATTTAAAGGTAAAAAGACACAAAATTAATTTTTCCCTTCTCTCCCCAAATTTATAAGAAAATTTAACTCCCTCTTATTCCTCCTCCCTGAGGAAAATTTACCACTTCCCCTCTGTTGTACTATGTTGTACCATATAAAAGTCAACATATATGTGACTTTATATGGAGCATATATGACAAACATATATATAAAGCAAAAATAATAACTATTTAGAAAAATACTGTATCGAGAAAATAGTTGAATGGTTATAACATAAATAAATTTTGTGATTAATTTATTTGAGTTACGACAACTGATACATTCAACTAAAACTATTGTCTTTTTTGTTTGACCGTGAATTTAATTGGAATCATCTGTCCTTGTTATCTGTATTTTCCAATTTAATTTAAAATTTATATTTTAATGTTAAATATTGCAGAAATACAACTTGCATAAAAAAGTGTATTGATTAAGCTGTTTATATTTCATTGTGATTTAATATTTAACTATATCCTTAAAATAATTATTAAAATATTTTAATAATTTCTACGATAGCATTAATAATTTGGTTAAAGGAATAAGTAATTTAATTACAATGTCCGTTTATGATCTATAAACTATAACAAAAAAAAGTTAATCAATTTCTTCAAGCACAATTATCATTGACAATTGTTTAAGATTGTTGAAAAAACTTTTTGGTCGGATCACGCGTTCTCAACGGCAAACTTGAAGGATACAATAGGGACGACTGTGGCCTTGAAACTTTTGTTAGATGACGAAAAAAGGAAGAGTTTTTTCCCCTCATTATTGATGAAGTTTGCCAATAAGACACGCGAACCGGAAACTTCGACTGACCGAAGAACTTGTGAGAACAATAAATTCATTTATTCTTAATTAACAAATTTTCCGTTTATTTCAATACCATCATTAATTCCATGTAAAAATATACTAACATAATCTATTCTATAGTTTGAAGTACGACATTATAAATGAATAAATTACGATTATTTTGTTGTACAAATATTCATAAATGAATTTCTCAAAATATAATCTCTCTCAAAAAACAATAGGTTTAGCAAAAATTACAAATCAGTTTTCTAAATTCTGACCTACACTACACTGAGAAAACTATAGTTGGATTTCTATTTAAATTAAAAAGAAACTATTTATCACAAATGGAATTATTCTTACATTAAGAATTTTTAAAAATATTGAATGGAAAATCTATTAAACACAAGAAGATTCTATTATTCTTAAATAGACAGTTTTGTGAGTGTAGTTTTCAGATTATAACATATACTTTTTTCTCCGTGTAATAACATGGCCATTCAACGGCCATGATAAACCAGCAAACTATCCGCTCGCTCTTATTTAATACCAGACCAAACTTACACAAAGCTCCATCTTTCAATAACAAATTATTTATCGATCCCATTTAATGTCAGCAAAAAGCCAACAACAAATTGGATCAACCCAACTACCATATTGCCATCTTGCAATGCACCAAACGTTGACCGTAGTTACAACGTGGATAGGGATGGAAGGAGGGAGGAGGGGGTCAAATTTCCGCCCGAGAAGTCAGCTTAGGTTTCCTGAGCCGGTGTTATTTGGTCAATAAAACGCAGCGAAGTGCAAAGTACAAACTTTTTAACCGACCGGCGCGCGTTTACTTCGGACGTATTCCTAAAACGTTGCCATCTCGTTTATCCCGTGATTGATAAAGAAGGCGATTATTTGTCTTTTTTTCGTGGGCGCCGCTTTATTCCTCGACGGTTTATTTACGGCCGAGCTTTTGTGGCGAAGCCCCCGCGCGCAGCGTGAGGACTTACTCCCCGCGCAACCGACAACGCAAACTTACTGTCGATAAATCTCACGTACCGTTAATCGATTGAATCGGCGATGATTTATAAGCCGGCGTACACGCATTTCTTTCGGGCGACCCGCTTGCGCGCCGCGAGTCTCGTTTCGCTGCCACGCCGAACGATAACGAAGACAATCGCGACTCGTTAGGGGGAAAAGGATCGCCGTTACTAAATTATACCTAAGTCCCGCGCGGCCGTGCGCGATAATAAAAACGCGAATAAGCGGGCGCAAAAAATGAAATCGATTCTTTGGGCGACAGCCCGGACGTGATTTAAATAATTACTGCGGATGCCCGAATATATGGCGGCCGTAAAAACGATCAACTTAATTGTCGTATTTACGGCGCAACTTTTTTGCATCGCGAGCCATTCTAAGGAGCAAGACCCATGGGCCGTACCTCGCGAATTATTGAAGAAAAAGAGCAAATGATTGTTTTATGGGGATGATTTGAATGGAAGTGTACGGCATGGTATAAAGAAAAAAAAAGTATCGGTCTGCGAATATATCAGTTACGAAATTGATTCGGCGTACAAAGTTAATCCGTCGTAATTTATGCATTTGTTTGCCGCGTCGAATATGTATGACATTCGAGGGTATTAATTTTTCTGCCCAAAGTGGAAATTTGGATTGGAATTAAATACTGATTTCCACGTTTTTGCCATTTTAAATTGGGAAATGGAAGGCATACTTTGTCCTGACAAGGATTGATGTTTACATTTGTACGGTATTAAATAATAATATGGAATATTCGCTTTATCCTGACTTGGTCCTGAACTGACTTCCATGCTTCTACCATCATAAGAAAAAGTGGAACATTGTATAATATCTAATAATGTTCTGCCTCGTCGATTCCGAACATAACATCCTATATCAGGACCTAATTAGTTTAACTTGCAGGGGCCAATTTTGGACGTTGTATGACTTAATCAAATTCAAAGTACCCGGTAAGTTCCTAATATGGCTCGAACCAGGAATCTACTTATTAAATATCCCACGTTTAGGCCATTTTGGGGCCAGATTTTTAGCAGAGCTAAATATCACTCCTACTTCCGCATCTTAATAATAATAATAATAATAATAATAATAATAATATAAAAAAAGTGAAAAGCCAAAAATGTTTGCACAAATGTTTCAATTTACCAATTCATTTCTATTACACGATTGAGTAACACTGTATTATGGAATTTACAATTCAAAACAAGACTTTTAATTTTTCTCGACTCGCTCCACTTGTTCGCGGTGAGTTTTCTCTCCGAAACGGGCGTGGATTCCGAAATAATTGAACGGGTTTCACGTGTTTAACCCCTATACCCGAAGCCCTAATTGGATCAGGGACCGTGGCCGCGCCGGACCGTTCCAGTTGCACCTTTTTGGGAACCACGAGCCGGTGGAATTTGAAGCCGAGACGAATGGACGAGGCCGATGACGACTTTGGCACTAATAACGCTAGGTCCCTTACGTGTTTCCTTCTGCCTCGCCTTTCTCGGCAGCGCGGGGCTTTAACATTCCAACGTCGTCTACAAATATGAGCCGCGCGTGAATAAATTGTATGAAACGGAATGAGCCGCGCGTGCAATTAACGTGATTACGCTGCATAAAGGTGCAGCGCGTAACTGTTCCGGCCAGCGAGATCTATTGATGTTTATTTATTAAGTCGGGATGCACAATTTATACGTTGCGTTCTTGTAACGTTAACGATTCGTTATCGTTTCGACCGAGGCATCTGGAAAATGTCGTTGGCATAATTGTTAATTTATTCGTTGAATGACCGGTGCCTCTGGACAGGCAAAATTAAGGCTTGTTTATGTTTATGAAACTAAGGTATTCATCATAATTGATGTTTTTTTTTATATATTTCATTCAAAAACCATTTGTAAAATAGAGTTGTGACAGGAATATTAGGGATGTAAATAAATCTCCGGTATTTTTTATAACAAATTGGCATTTCCAGTGAATTTAAATAATGTGAAATTGCTTCGTGTTTGGCATGATTATTGATCCAATAGGGCTTCGAATATCGTTCACTATTTTGTACACTTTCGGTCTTCCTTTCTTTGTCTTCGGCGTCAAATTCACCGTTCTTAAATTTCCTGCAAATGATCCTTATTCTAAAATACTGATACTAATGAATCTAATTTTTCCAATTCCGCCTACTTCTTCGTACACTTATGGTGTACGAAGTGTTATTCCTTTATTTATTCTTTGTCTTCGATGTCAGTTTCACCATTCATTAAAATTTCCAGAAATAAAGCTTATTCGTCTCATAACTCAACATTTTTAAACATAAACAAACAACTGATACTGATACAAAATCAGCAAGTATTCCAAGGTAATGTTTTCGACAGATGTCCGACCATACGACACGACCTCTTATGATGCTAACGTATATACAGTTATGCTAACTAACTATCACATTGTAACCGTACGAAATTAATTGTGTTAACTCGACAAATTACTTTCAGTGCATCCACTTTATGGGCTTCCGAGTGATGCTAAACAATACGTGGGTTTGGGTCAGTTAGTTGGCCATTTTTTTATTTAGCCCGTGGTAATCGTCATTAGCAGACCTTTCACACGCTATCAACGTGCCGTGCCTTTTTGCGAGAGGAGTCGACCGAAGGTGACATCGGAACCAACCAGTCGTTTCGCTTTGAAATAATGGGAAAAACGAGCCAACTAGTCGGATGGTGCAGTGACGCAAACAAATTGCACCAGGGAAAAAAAAAAGGTGAATGGGGTTTCAACCGTTTACGAAAAC